>CM033112.1:12623964-12662856 GCA_019321725.1 Paulownia fortunei
GGAGCAAATTTTTGGACACTATATATATAGGGAGTGCTAAAAATTGCTTAGTAATTTTGGCAAAAATAAATTTGTTTTGTCTTCTATTTTTTTCTCCAAGAAAAGAAATGAAAAGAAAGAAAAAGAAAAGGTGTTTTCTTGAAATCTTGATTTTCTTGTTCTTTAAAAGAAAAAATAGTTTCTTGATCTTTATATCCAAGTTTCAAGAACTTAAAGAATCAATCTTTATTATTCTTGAAAGTTTGTTCTTGATTCATCAATTAGATAAAAAGGGCAAAATTTACTCCGGATCCAAATTAGTAAACGATTAAAAGAATACTAATGAATCCTTTTACTTGGTGTTACTTTTCATATTGTGGACCTAATAGAGAGGAGACAATTGGATCCCTGCGAGTTTTGAAAGTCAAGGATAAGTAATTGATTGCTTCATTCCCTATAGCAATCGAAGTGAATGAAAAGTATAATATGAATTTATTATATTTATTTATATATATTCTCTTGAATAAGTGCGATCGTTAGAATCGCTTTATAATCCAGAGAATAAATTTATTTGATAAATTTATGTTTGATAAAAAAATTGATTTTGATTTTTCGTTGCACATGCCCCTACAATTCTAGCGAACCCAACATCACCTTCAACTCAACTACACCAAATGAGAATACTTTCTCAACCACAAACGGCCCCCAACCATCTATACTTATGTTTACCTGCAAAGAGCTTCAAATGAGAGTGAATAGCAATATTTATTGTCCAAGTTGGAATTAATGCCTTAAGATCATCCTGTCAGGCCACTTTTTTATTTTTTCCTTATAAATCTTGGGATTTTTATAAGCTTTGAGGAATTCATCCATCTCCTCCAATTATAAGAGTCATTTTTCACCCACTGTATTGATTTCAAAATTCAAACGTCTCACTGTCCAATAGGCTGAATGCTCAAACTCTAATGGAATATAGCATGCCTTCCTAAAAACCAACTGATATGCAACACCAATTTCCGCCGAAATCCCTACCTCAGTGTTGCTATCACAATGGGAAGTAGCCCAGGTCAAGCCCCATATGGGTTGACCCGGGGCATCAATAGGTTCTTGTACATTGTGTGGTAGTACAAAGTGCATCGTCAATCTTGTGTGCCCAATCCTTATGATTTGTACTAATCATCTTTTCTAGGATTTTCTTGCCTTCATGGTTGGAAATTTTGGCTTGCCCATTGGGCTGCGGGTGGTATCCAACTGCTACCTTGTGCTTCATACCATAAATAGAAAGAAGATTATTGAATAATTTACTACAAAAATGTGTACCTTCATCACTAAAAATTGCTCTAGGAGTGCCAAAACATGTGAATATATGCCTGTGTAAAAATTTCAACACTATCTTAGCCTCATTGGTTAGTGTGGCAATACCTTCCACCCATTCGATGACATAGTCCGCATCAAGCAAAACATAGACATGACAATGGATGGAGGAAGTGGTCCATAAAGTCATTATCCCAAATATTAAAGAGTTCTACCTCCATCATATTTATTAAGGGAAGTTCATGGCGTTTAATGCACATGCGTGTGATATGCAACACGGATTAGCAAGTGCACTAGTCGCAACTAATAAAGTGTGTGAGGTATAGGGTTATCGTATCCCAAGAAAGTGTATATACAAGTATCGAATTATGATGATCTAGTTATATTTAACCTATCAAATGTTTGATAACTACTCAAAAACTATGTAGACTAAGTAACAATATAAATTTTAAAATTAAAAAGTGTACGAACTTGAAATCAAGTAAAGAATGGTCAAGGTATTAGATCGCCAATTTATTTCGTTATGAATTTCTAAATATCATGGTTTTTATGAATGCTCAAAATATGTGACAACAAGACTTCCTCTTGTACTTGGTATTGTCTCTCAAGATATACCAATGCTACCTTTAATAGGCAACCTATTATATCTCTATATCGATTAAACTAAATAAAGGTGCATTAAATACTAAGAATTCTACTAGCTTCCAACATAACCAAGTTATGCCTATCAGTATTGCATAACTAATTCATACATCGCTATATAAACTTGTCCATGGCATGCATTACACGAGTACTTGTTGCAATACTAACTCTAGGTCTCAATCACTAAAATAAATATTAATTCAAAGTTGGGCAAACTTCATAAGCCAATAAAAACATAATGCATGCTCATCATAATTTAAACAACATCCTAACCATAATCAAGTAATCAATTCATAAATTCATAAAGTTGGCTTCGCAAGCCTTAACTAAAAGAATTTTAGCTCATATTAAACCAATCAAACCATATTTTGTTCAAAAATATCATGGGTCTTCACAATTTTAATAAGCTAAGCAAAATTAGAAGGATATTAAAGACAAAAATTACAACCTAAGCTCTTGAAACTTAGTCCCACACTTGAATTTTTTAATTCTGTAATTAATTTTTCAACCCCAATGTAGAATCCTCCTTCTCTTGATGTTAAATTTCAGCTTCCTTGAATTCGTATGTGGAATTATGTATGGAGTGTTGGAGAATTATGTGGAAAAAGTGTTTAAAAGTGTGAGTGTTATGAGGATGATGATAAAATATGAGAGAATGTAAATTGTATCTAATGAATATGTGTTGGATTGTATGTATCTTGTGTGAGAATAAAAAAATGCCAAAAATGCCCGTTTCACACCGCTTGTCAAGGCCTAATGTAATAGAATCAAATCTTGTTATATGACATGGGGCCGTGGCATCAAGTAATCTATTTGTCTCTGATTTCTTTTCGATAACCAGCATTGGGGCATGAAAATTTGGGGCCACAGTGCTAACTCCTTCTGTTGGTGCTACTACGCCAGACGTGGCATAAAAGTTTCTGGAATCCTCTTACCATTTTCTTCTGATTGGTGCCGTAGCTCTGAATTTAGGGGCCATAGTGCGAGTTTCATCCGTCTTGGCACTACAGTATGAGGATATTGCATTGTAGCATGAAACACACTATTCTAAATCTACATTTAGCATCGTGGCACGAGAATTAAGGGTCGTGGATTGAGTCTCTTTCTTCATTTTCTTATGTTTTTCTTATTCTTTTTCACCAATCATCTCTATCCATGTACTTGCACAAATTTTATGAAAACTAAGTACTATCACCACTAAAATACATAGCCAAAACACATCAAGATCATGGTACTAAGCATATCAAAACTGCATTAAATTGTGAGCTTATCAATGTAATGTGATGGTTTCAACCTATTAGCATTGATCACAAGTCTGCAAAAAGGCGTAGCAATCATTAAATAATGAACGCAATTAAAATATAGATTATAATACCTTTCCTGCTATCTAAGTAGGCCGGAAATGACCACCACATGGGGACAAATGACAGTGTGCCAAAATCTCCTTAGTCTACTCAAAAGGGACACATCTCCTAATCATCGAATCCGGGCATCTCTTAAATAGTAGAGTGTTATCCCATAAATACAATTTGAAATCATGCAAGAATTATTGGGTTCACGTGATCCTAGGGTATGCACAGCGAAAAATTAAATTTTAAAAATATCATACCATAACAATTATAGCTATACCCTATATCTGATGCGATTTCTAATGATCTTGCAATTTCCAATGGTTGTAGTAAAATAATTAAAGTTTTGATTTATACCTTTCTATGCACTCCGGCTATCATAGGGTTTGAAGCAATCAATTGCTATCCCCTTTTATGAATTTGGTTCACAGGGATCCATAAGTCTTCCATCTAAAGTGGTCCACACTTTGAGTAATAACACAAAAGCAAAATTTTGCTAGCAATTCTGATTCCTTTTCTAACTTAGTTTATGGAGTGTGTATAGAGAATATTAATTCTTGTTATCAACTTGTGATAAAAGAATTAATACTTAAAATAAAAGATGGAATTTTTGGTAGAAAAAGAATGAAAGAAGAAAATAATTTTTCTTCTTAATATGTCTTTAATGACCGAAAATTATAAGCTAAAATTCTCCTACAATTTTCGGTCATATGGTGCTTAAATAGGGGACTCAAAATTCCAAAAGTCTCGCTCTTGGTATTTTGTATCTCTTTTTGATTGGTTGAAAGATAATTTGGTTTATCAAAACTTCTTCCAATTTTATCCCTTTCATATCTTCCAAAGATATTTAAAGTTTCCTAATAATTCTAAACTCTTGACTTTCCATCCTTTTTCAGCCACCTTCATGGACCTCTCCTAATGGGTCTTTGTGAATTGAGTTTGGACTCAAAAATAAATCCCATAATTAATCAAATTAATTATCTTAGCCCAAATTCAATTAATTAATTCCATAGTCCACCTAATAAAATTAGGCCTAATTCAATAATCTAATTATTTAATTGAGTAAATTAATTTAATAATTAAATTAGTTTATAGACTACACAATTAATTTGATCCAATCAAATAATTAGTTCACTCTAATTGGGTTGCCTAATTTTTTAGGTCCAATTAAATAATTTAATTAATTATTTAATTAAATAATTAATTCAACTCCTTGAATTAATTTAAGCCCTAATTAATTAATCTCCATTAATTAATTGAATCCAACCCCTTGGATCAATTTTTAAATTACAAATGTTCCATCTCAAATTATGTGTAACCTTTAGGTTCACAACTAAGCTAGCAATGGGTGTGCAATATTTGCAACTTATGAATAATAATAATTATTCTGATTAATTAATCCAATTAATTAATCTGCATGAAATTAACTCCTTAATTTCAAGAACCTCACAAGTCATGGTAAACACCTAGCAAGTGTATCATGACTATCTAGACTTAGGTGAAATAGTGAGTGAAGTTATTTCAATTATGAGTATCATACACGTAAGGTCCTTCCATCAACTAATCTCCTGATTGAGTCTAGGGCATGGATTAATAGTCGAAACCCTAATTGCTCAATAACTATGATTCCATTTCAAGTTTTAATAATTCATGATGAATCATTAGAAAATGCCCGTCTAACAGTCATCCTGCCTTGGCCAAGGACTTCTGAGTTATGAACTATTAAAACATAGAAGATTCACTTATTCTGCCAGACAAGTGACGGATCCTTTGTTGACCATTCATTAACCTCCATACATATCAATGCAACATCCAATATATCCCTTTTGTGATTGTCAGGCAATCCGAAAATATATCAAAATAAAACACGACATGCACAAGGCTACCATAGTGTCTCAATTCAAATAACTAATCATGTACTATCGTAATATAGAAATTTTTATTTCAACAAAAAAGTTTCCAATTTAAGAATTTTTAGTGGGCCTATTCAGTGCACTTGTTCCCTAACAAGCACCTGCATACATGCACTAGCATCACTACGCCAATGTCCATAGAGCGAGACATCCTCCTCATGCGAGCATGCATCATATGTGCGAGTCTATTGGGCTACTCGATGTCCCATCTCAATTGACAAGCTAGGCACTACTTGTAATAGCCAAGCCTCACACTACTCACTTGGCTAATATGATTCATGCATTACGTGTTAATTTTATATGCTACTTGCATTTCTATTGATATTTTATAATTTATTTTATTTTATATTACATTCTTGAATATTAAACTTAATTCTGAAGCTCTTGCACGATATTAGTTATTGAATTTTCTAATCTAAGTAGTTGATTTTATATTAAAATAAAAAGAAAATGAGGTTGATCAATATTGGATATAGATGGGATATATAGGTTATAATTTTGAAAGTATTAAAAATGTTACTAGTAAGCTTATACAGTTTGATTCGATTTTATCCAGGTATTTCAAAAGTATATATGGGTAAATTGCATATTTGGGACATTGGACATAAAATACTATGATTGAAAGGTGATATTACAATATTCATTTACGTATAAGATTATATAATTTTTAATATGGACAATTATTCAAGAATCGGGTGACAATCGGGTAAGAAATTAAATGAACAGCTAGAAAATTAGCTTATGACTTATATATGGGATCTTGGGGTACTTAAAATAGGATACAATAAAATTAATGTATAGTAAGATACATCTGATCTAGGCTTGAAAGATGGGTGAAAGGTCAGATTTATACCACAACTTGACACCTCATGCTTGCTACCAAGCTTAAGCAAGCACCTCAGGTGCCACCTCAAGCTTTCCTTCACCCTTAAGCCACAACCAGACACTCATTTCAGCCATTTTTAGCTTCCAAACACATACCTTAAGGTCTCAAAGTACTTCAAATTGATTCCAAGTTGAAATAAAAGCAAGAAAAGCAAAGGAGAAGTGATTACTATCAAGTTTAACCTCAAAATCTGCATCGGTAACTGTAATGCCCTATTCTCAATTCTCTCCTACATATCCAATAATAAGTATTTTTCATCAATATACATTATCGGATTATGACATACAAATAACATTATTGCACGAACATGAATAATTGTTACTATATGCTCCAGTTATGCTTTAACATACATTAATACATGAAATATGAGATCAAACTTTCATTTCTTAATTTAACATATTCCTTAAGTGCCTTTTTGCAGTGGAAAGCTTGGTATCTTGGTTAAGAAAGATTGATGTGTTGAATGGTCATGAAATGAATTATTTGTATTGCTCCATACTAGTTATATGCTAAAATGATTAATTGCCTAAATATTTACTTGAAATATGTTACATTTAGCTAAAAACTAAAAGTATGCAAAATGGTGCAATTTAATTGGTTGGTTGACTAGATTGCATGGAATCATTCTAAACCGCATTGCACTTGATTAGAATACCAAAGCATCAATTTTTGTCATCTCCCTAGGCCATAAATGTGGCTTTTGGTATGAGAAGACACCAACATGATACAACCAATCATAGCCCTCTACTTATCTCTCTTTGGAAGGTCAAAGAAATTATTTTCATCCACATTTCTTGTGGAAACACCTAAAAATGACTAGCCCTTATTCTCCTAAGTTTCTCCCAAATTTATACACTCTCATGCTCATAAAAATTGAATTCAATCCATAAGAATCCATAGAACACAAACTAGAACAAGTTTCCACCATTTTAAGCTTGAAAACTGTTGATTTTGAAGCTTAATTCCAATTATTTTTCAATGTTTCTTATGATGATTTTGTAGTATCTTGGATGGTTATATGTTTTAGTATGTTTTTGTATGATTAAAAACTTAAGTAAGTTACACTTGAAGTCAAAATCAAGCTAGTTAAGCTAGATTTTAGCAAAATTGATAGTCTTGTGAAATTGTTTAATTTACTTGTTTCTATTGATTTTGTAATGCTTGTATTGTGTTTGAAGGTTCCTACAAATGATTGTGAACAATAGCAATTAGTTTTCTTAATTGAAGGTTAGAATCAATTTAAGTTAGAACCAAGTTTACGTCATTTTAATTTGAATTGTGTTCATGTTTTGTTGGTTGCCCTAATAATTATGTTTGAATATTAGTTATTTAATGGCTACCCTAATATTTAATGTGTCGTATTAGTAGTAAAATATAGAGTATACATTGTTTTTAAGGTTATGTAATTGATATGGAATTATTTACAAAAGATTAAAAAATATTTATGATTTTAATTAGAATAGACTAAATGATTTATGAAAAGGATATTAAATGGTACATGATTTGATTATGTTAGGCCTTTAACACATCCTATCTTCCAAAGAGTTTGACCTTTTCACTTAGCACAAAGTAGACTTGAGGTAAGTTGAAGCTTTCATTTTCTGTATCACAAGAATTATATAATGTTGTTCATATTTTAATGTGATTGTTATTATTTGTGAAATGATGTACTGCTTGATGCATTTATCGTTTATGAAGCATGATACTATTAAGGATATAATGAGTTTTTGAAAAGGAAATATGGTACTTGATTGATGGTCGGGTAGACAAAAGATGCGGGAGAGACCAGTGAACCCAACAAATGGTGGTAAATACTTGAGGTTGAAAAACTGGTATAGAAAACCCACAATGAATGATATAGAATACGGCTAATACCTGAGGTTGAATGACCAAGTATGGAAACTCCGTATTAGTTCTCTTATTGGCCAATCATTATGAATAGGTTCCAAAAACTATGGTCTATCACTATTAGTTAGGTACCACACTTCAAGGGCCCTAAAGAATGATTTATGAATGAAAGTTGTTAAATAGAATAATGCATTTAATGATTTATGAGATGTGCATATATGTTATTTGTTATTGCATTAGTTTCACCTTACTGAGCCTTTAGCTCATTAGATTCATATGATGCAGGTGGAAATGTACAGGTTTAGAGGTTAACCGAGTCTCTAGAGCGGCCGGATAGAGATTTTGTTCATATGTCATGCTTCGAACTATTTTGTAGTTTATTTTGAAAACTCTGTTTTGTTTTTAAATAAGCTGCTCTGTTATGGTTTTGTAAACAGATATACTCAGTTTTGATATATGTATATGGTGTATTTAAAATGATTCAAGTTCTTTCTCTTATAGCTAAAAATGAGAACTTTATTAAAACCATAACTCTAATATTGATGAAAAATTAACATTTATTGACCTAACTGTATCAACTTGTTTAGGCTCTGCAGTTAGATTAAGGGGTGTTATAGTAACACTTACCTATAGTTTTGCCTTTGGTTTTTAGATTATTATGAATGGGTTTATTGCATATTAAGCTTTAAATATCTCTTATAAAAGTGGTAGAAAGTTTTTAGTTAGACTTTGGTGCACAAAGAAAAGATTTTTAATGACAAATAATTAATAGGAAATACTTGTGGTAGAAACTGTCACCTTGCTCTTTTCTCATATTTTAGGCTTCAAAAGTGTATGGTATGTTGAATAAAACCTATAAGTATCATCATATAAATGCTCATATATGAGTTAAGAGTATTGGAATAAATTTTCATTGGTTAGAAATTGAAATAGGGCATGATATTGAAGAGATGCTCAAACCTATCACCATCAAATTTCAGATTCTATCCTTTGTGAAGGGGACTGGTTTTGCAGCATTAAATCCATTAGTTTTGGAAAGACTATATCCTAGTTGGCTCTGTGTATATGTCATCTAAGTGTGGTAAAATTTGGGAGTGATTGAATATAGCTAAGGGTGCCAAAACCATTAATGTCATGAAGTGCGCAAAACTTTCACTGTAGGAAAAATCTGTTACAGTATTCTGTGAAGGGATCTAAACTTGGGAAGCTATATCCGTGAGTTTTAGCTATTCTATGACATGATTACATTTTTTTTATGTTATCTAAGTGTGATAAAAATTTGGGAGTGAATAAATATGTCTATGGGTGTTAAAATCATGCAAATTAATGTGACAGCAAAAGAATGTGAAATTGTGAATCTGTCCCATTCGGTTCATTAACATGTTTCAACATAGATATAGTGCATTTAATCCCTAAAATTTAGGGAGATGTTATAAGGGTTATAACATCAATTAAATGAGGTTAGTATACATTTAATATGTGGAACAAAGATGCGTAGAAGGTTGTATTCGGTTATAGTTTCTAAGTGGTAAGCTTGTTTAGTTAAATTGAGATTCAAGATCTTTATACTACATTAGGTATAATGAACTTGTTAATTGAGGATGGTAATACTTAAGAAACCTAGAAGCAACACATAACTGATCAAAGATAAGTAAAGATTCATTTGCAGCTACAATATATAAACATAGTAAATATGTGATTTATATGTAATATCATAGATCATATGTGCAGGGCAGGGGGCACGTATTACTGCCATTAATGTCCATTGAGCATACATACATGGGTTTGACACGTCCATGCATCATATACAAGCATTGAGATAAATTTTGCATTACATGGCATGATTCTGGGAAAGAAAATATTTTTGCTGATTGCTATTAGTGCACCGAAGCATGCATGGATTTGTATGGTTGTATGCATGGATTTGTAGGTTTGCGTGCATAGATTTTCATGCTTATATAATTATTGGCCATTGGATTATGGCGGTGTGCAGATCTTTTTTTCGGTGCATAGGATAGTAGCATTGGTCAGGGGCCCAAGAAAGAAATTATTTTTAGATAAAGTTTTGATGCATGAAATTGTATTGTGGATATAGCATTTTGAGATGCATGACTTGATATTGTGGATTATTTTTTAACATGCATAATCTTTACATGCTGAGCGTTAGCTCATATAGTTTACGTATATTATATGTGAGTCTCGTGATACTTGATACCATGGACTTACTTGTCACAACCTCCCAATAATATATATAAATATATATAAACAACCTGTGCAACATAATTTGTGCACGTATGCATGTGTATAACTTTTTTTTTACTTAGTTCAACAAAATATTGATAAAAGTAAAGTGCTTTCATATCCTGTAACACTGTATATATATAGGTAGTTATTAAACATTAACCAAGTCTATCAAAACCATCACAAACCCAAACTCTCTATCACAAATGACTTTTGAAAGTGATATACATGATAAAGTCACTAATATAATACAATAACTGTAAAATAAAAAACACAGCCCACAAAATAGCCCAACAGGTCGTCATCCAAGTACATTGATCTTTGAAAGCTTGTAGGAGCTCCACTACCAGCTAGTAAACCACAGGTCTCAAGTCTCACCATGTTCACCTACAATGCATGAACTATATGAGCTAACGCTCAATAAGTACAAAATCATGTATGACAAGAGTATGATATAAAATCTCATGTAACTCAACTTTAAGATATGATGCTATAAATGTATCAAATTTAGTATTCATAAATGAAAGAGTTTTTATTAAAAATCACTTCATTTATTGGGCCCTTGGCCCACCTACTATGCACCGGATAGAGCTTCGAATAACATCAATAATCACATGGCCATAAACAAATTGACTCAATTCAAAGGCCATCTCTTGGGATCACCAGAGGTCCAACCCCTATCTTCCCCTGTGATCCTCCAGAAGTCTTCCCACTAGCGGAGTGAATAAGGGTACAGTCAAGTGGTCCACCCTCTCGTAACCACCAGAGGCACACCCCTTGTCAACCCCTGTGATCCTCCAAGAAGTAACACTCGTGGCACCCCAAAATATCATATAAGCATGCCTCGCATGCCTCGGTATACTAGTAATGGCAACCAAAATATTTTTTTTTTTGAAAACTATGTCTCAAATCATATCGTGCATGCAAAAACCTCCACTATACTCATATGTCGTGCATGCACATGTAAATGCTCATGAATGGTATGTTCAATATAAAATGCAAGTCATCTTGCTCTCAACATGTTTTAAGAATCATAAGACTCTTAGTCAATTTAATATCATCAACACATTAGGTATAAATGCTTCAAGACATAATATGTTCATGCATTATAGTTGCAAATGAATCTTTACTTAACTTTCACTTGGTTGGTGCTTAGTCTAGATTTGTTTATTGTTCCTCTCCAATGTTAGATGTAAAATATCCTGTAATATTATCCAACATCAGGCGCCCTTCCCAATTTGGCAAGTTGAAAGGATAAAATATCATACTAAGACCTTAAACACCAAGCTATCTAAGTAACAATCATACTTTCACAAACTAGAACCCAATCTAGTCCCTCCAATACCTTAATTTCTCATCTTAGATACATGTAAATATCATATAATTGAAGTATTATAACTCTAATATCATGTACCTAATTGTTAACACTCAATAGCAACATGTCTACATTGAAATATGCTAAGTTATCAAATAGGACAGATTCATATTTTCATATTTACTTGTTGTCCAATTTAGTTGAATGATAATTTTGACAACTCTAAACATATCCAATCACTCCCAAATTTTTACCGCACTGAGATAAAATGTATATAAATGTAACCATATCATAGAATTTCTAAAAATCATGGATATAACTTCCCAAGTTCAGCTCTCTTCACAACATACTGAAACAGATTATTTTCCTACCGTGATAGTTTTGCACACTTCATGTCATTAATGGTTTTGGCACCCTTAAGTACATTCAATCACTCCCAAATTTTCACCATACTTAGATAACACATATAAAGAGACAACCAGGTCAAATTACTACCAAAAATAATGGATTTATTGATGTAAATCCAGCACCATTCACATAGGACAGAATCTGAATTTCAAAGAAGACAGTTTTGAGCACCTCTTTAATTATCACACTATATTACAATTTATAACCTCTCTAAACTTAAATACATCACCTAGACTCATATATAAACACATATATGGTGAAATACACAGGTTTTAATCAAGTTATTATACATATATAAAGCATAAATATAAAAAATCAATAAGTATATAGTTTCTGTCCTAACATGATTATAATGAATAATAAAAGTTTTAAAAAA
Organism: Paulownia fortunei; assembly: GCA_019321725.1. Classification (NCBI taxonomy): domain Eukaryota; kingdom Viridiplantae; phylum Streptophyta; class Magnoliopsida; order Lamiales; family Paulowniaceae; genus Paulownia; species Paulownia fortunei. The sequence continues at coordinate 12,636,236 of CM033112.1, forward strand.
TCATAAACCCTCAAATAATTAAAGAACTTAAATAAAAAACATGAATTAAAGCTCACCTATGCACAGATTTTAGATTCAACTTGCTCCACCTTACTTCCCTTTGCTTCCTTCACTTTTTTCTTTACTTGGAATTACTTGAGAAAAATTTATAACATTCAATATGAAGGTTTTGGAAGTGAAATAGCTCAAAAAATAGTTTTTGGTCGTGGCTCAAGGATAGAAATGAAGAAAGGTTGAGGTGGAAGCTTGAGATGGCAAAGCTTAAGGTGGTAAGGTTGAGGTGTCAAGTTGTGGTTCAAAACTAATATTTTTCACATCTTATACAGCCCAAATATAGTGTTTCTCATTACTTTTTTTTATCTATTTACAACCTATTTTAATTGCCATATGATCGGATAATAAATGTTTGCCCTAATTTCTTAACCGTTCATTCGGTCTCTAAATCGATTGACACTCAATTCTTAAATGATTGTCTACTTTTCATTTTCTAAAATCACATGCATATATGAACCTTGTAATATGATACTTAAATCATATTATATCATGTCCAATATCCCAAGTATGTTAATCTATGGAGGTATACCTTTAAAACACCCCGATCAATTTGAATTGAATCATATAAGCTTACTAGTGACACTTTTAACACTTCTAAAATTATAACATATAACCTATGAATATCCACTACATTGATCAATCTATTCTTTATCTTATCTAAATATAAGATTACTTAATTATGTTGTAGGATCTCAACCATTAACATCAAGTAATAGCATTGGAGGCATAATGATTAAGAATACTATAAAAGATGCGATGTAGATGTTAATGCAAATTAGCATAGAAGTAGCATGTAGTGCATGAATCATATTGGTCAAGTGAGTAGTGTCAGGCTTAGGTATTACATCTTCCCCTCCTTATTAAAATTTCATCCTCAAAATTTACTTACCGAAAGAGTTTTGGATACTTAACTTTCATATCATCTTCCCTTTCCCAAGTAGCTTCTTCTATTGATTGATTTCTCCATAATACTTTAACCAATGGGATTGTTTTATTTCTAAGTTGTTTTACTTCTCGTAAAAGAATCTCTACAGGTCTTTCTTAGTAACTCAAATCTTCTTTCAGCTTTATAGGTTCATTCTTCAAAATATGAGATGGATTCGCAATATATTTCCTCAACATAGATATATGAAATACATTGTGCACTTGAGGCATTGATCGAGGTAGGTCGAGTTTGTAAGCAACATCCTCAATTCGTTCAATAATATGAAATGGACCAATATATCTAGGACATAACTTTCCTTTCATTCCAAACCGCATAATCCCCTTCATTGGAGATACCTTTAGAAATACCTGATCTCCTACTGCAAATTCTAACATTCTTCTTCTTTGATCAGCATAACTTTTCTATCGGCTCTAGGTAGTTTGCATTCGTTAGACGAATTTGTGCCACAGCTTCTATCATTTCTCGAATCATATTTGGGCCCAAAAGCTTCTTTTTACCAACTTCATCCCAATGAACTAGATATCTACATTTTCTACCATATAATGCTTCATAAGGGGCCATTCCAATAGTGGACTGATAACTGTTATTATAAGAGAATTCCACTAAAGGTAAAAATTTGCTCCATTGGCCATGAAAATCTAATATACAAGCTCTAAGCATATCTTTCAATGTTTGTATTGTTCGCTTTGATTGTCCATCAGTCTGAGGATGATATGCAGTGTTGAAAGATAATTGTGTTCCCAATGCCTTGTGTAAACTCTTTCAGAACATAGACAAAAACCTTGAATCTCTATCAGAAATAATAGATAGTGGTACCCTATGAAGTCTGATCACTTCCTGTATATATATCTGTGTATAACGATCCATGGAATAAGTGGAACATATTGGAAGAAAGTGAGTAGATTTAGTTAGCTTGTCAATGATAACCCAAATAGCATCGTGACTTAATTATTTTAGATAATCCCAACACGAAATCTATTGTAACTCTTTCCCATTTCCACTCTTGAATAAATAAAGGTTGCAAGGTTCCTACTGGTCTTTGATATTCTGCCTTTATTTGTTGACATATCAAACATTGTTCTACAAATTGAGCAACATCTCTTTTCACACCTGGCCACCAGTAATGCGTTATCAAATCTCTATACATTTTAGTAGCTCTTGGATGCACTGAATATGGTGTTGAATGTGCCTCTGTCAAAATATGTTCCCGAATGTTGTCTACATTAGGCACATATAAACTTTTTCGAAACCACAAGATACCATTCTCTAACATCTGAAAATCAGAAAACTTTTCCAAAGCCATATCTTTCATCATTTTAGTAACATATTCATCAATTTGTTGTCCTTGTTGAATTCTATCAATCAAAGTCAGTTGGAGTGTCAAAGCTGCAAATTTGGCCTCTACTGATCCCTGTTGTATAATTTCTACATCTATTTTATGTAGTTTAATTAACTCTGGTTTCTGAGTTAAAGCTAAAACTGTAGTATTCTGTGTTGATTTCCTACTGAATGCATCAGCCACAACATTAGCCTTACCAGGATGATAGTTGATAACACAATCATAATCTTTTACTAACTCCAACCATATTTATTATCGCATATTTAACTCTTTTTGGGTGAAGAAATATTTCAAGCTCTTGTGATCAGTATATATCTCACATCGTTCACCATACAAATAATGTCTCCATATCTTAAGTGCAAACACCACCGCAACAAGCTCTAAATCATGTGTGGGATAATTCTTCTCATACTGTTTAAGTTGTCTGGATGCATATGCAATTACTTTACCATTTTGCATTAATACACATCCCAGCCTATTTTTTGAAGCATTACTATAAACCACAAAGCCTCCAGTACCTGATGGAATAGAAAGAATAGGAGCTAAAGTTAACCTCTTCTTCAATTCCTGAAAACTTTTCTCACAAGCATCCGTCCATTTAAATGTCACACATTTTCTAGTTAATTGTGTCAAAGGAGAAGCTATCTTGGAGAATCCTTCCACAAATCTATGGTAATATCCAGCTAAACCCAGAAAACTTCATACTTCTAAAGGATTAGTAGGTTGTAACCAACTATTAATAGCTTCTACTTTACTTGGATCTACAGATATTCCTACTCCTGATATTATATGTCCCAGAAATACCACTCGATCAATCCAAAATTCATATTTCTTAAATTTAGCATATAGTTGTTTCTCTTTCAAAACCTCTAAAACCATTCTTAGATGTTCACTATGTTCTTCTTTTGTGCTAGAGTAAATCAGGATATCATCAATAAACACAATAACAAATCTATCAAGAAATTTTATTCTTTCAACTCAACTGGTGCCATTCGGTATGGAGCTTTAGATATTGGATGTGTTCCTAGATTTAGTTCAATGACAAACTCTAGCTCACAGTCTGGTGGTAATCCAGGAACATCATCTAAAAATACTTATGGATATTTGAGAACAACTGCACTTCACTAAGGATAGGATGGTGTTGTTCTTCAATGCTCATAACACTCGCCAAATATCCTTCACAACCACTATCTAATAATCTTTACGCTCTTAATGTTGATATAATTGGGAATTTGAAACTTTGTACGATTCCAATAAAGGTGAACGGTTCCTCACCAGGAGGTTGAAAAGTTATTGTCTTTCTCAGACAATCTATTGTAGCCCGATACTTTGACAACCAATCCATATCCAAAATCATATCATAGTCATTCAAGGCCAATACAATTAAATCAGCATAGAGTTCTCTATTTTCAATGGAACAACACAATCTCTTAAAACATGGTTAGTTTGTTTTGAATCTCCAGAAGGGATTATCACATTGTAACTGACCTCAACACTATCAGGTACTCTACCTAGCCTCTTCACATACTCAGTGGATATAAATAAGTGTGTAGCTCCAGAATCAAACAATATAAATACTGGAGTAACAAAGATAAAGAATTTACCTATTACCACTGATGGCTTCACCTCAATATCTGATCTAGTGATGGTAAATACTCTAACTGGCACTTTTCTTTGTCCTATTAGATTTGGATTATCTAGACATGCTCTAGCAATATATCCAGCCTTCCCACACACAAAGCAGGTTCTAGTCTCCATCGGGCAGACTCCACTGTGGTGACCACCATATTTAGGATAAGCAGGTTGCGACATCGGTGTCTTACCTTGATCAATCTTTATACGCTTACTTTGATCCTACTGTTGTTGCCTTTGTCTAGGTTGGAATTTAGATTTTTGATTCTGTATTTGAAATGGTCTCTTCTTTTCATTTCTAACCCATCGTTGCCCCTGTCCTGGCTTAAATTGGCGTCGAATATCCTGAGCACGAGAAATTCCAAGTTCAGCTTATTCTGCCACTAAGCTCTCTCTGCAACTTATGAGCATGTCACTCCTTGGATTCCTGCCATATTCACATCTCTATATAGCTTTGGTCTCAAGCCTTCAAGAAACCTTTCAACTTTCAATGCATCAGTATTAACCATATGTGTGGCAAATCTGGATAGTTGTTCAAACTTACGAATGTATTCTCCAACTGTCATAGTTCCTTGTCATAGCTGTATAAATTCATTCATTTTCATTGCACGAACTGGAGTTGTGAAGTATATTTTAAAATAAATCTTTGAATCTATCCCAAATCATAACAGTGATATCTTCGATGCTTCTCATTGTATCCCACCAATGTCCAGCACTGCCTTGAAGCATAAAGGATGCACACATCATTTTTTCTTCTTCTGAAACTCTACTGTAGTGAAACTTATTTTCAAGAGTTCTCAACCAATCCTCAGCAGTTGTAGGATCTAGTGCATCTTCAAACACCAATGGGTTCAGTTTTCTGAATCTTTCCCCAATTATCTCCACCTGTTCTACTTGGGGTTATGGTTGAACCATTTCAGCCCTTAGTTGTCCACCCATATCCCTCTGTTGGATAAGTTGTTGAATTTATTCTGATTGTTGTTCAACAAGCTCTGTAAGTCGATTGATGATAACATCACGATCATTATTCAGAATAGGTGTCTGCTCTCTTGGGGTTCTGGATCCACTACTACTTTCACCCCTTGTTCTCACCATAACCGCAATACCATTTTATTTCTAATAAATGACCAATATAATTCATGAAATATATAATGTAATATAACATAAAATAAAACTTACTCGCTTGGCTGTGCTCCCCAAGTTTTAAGATCATGTACATGGACAGTCTACAGAATCAAGACTTGGGCTCTAATACCACTCTTTGTCACAACCTCCCAATAATATATATAAATATATATATATAAACAACATGTACAATATAATTTGTGCACGTATGCATGTGTATAATTTTTTTTTTACTCAGTTCAATAAAACATTGATAAAAGTAAAGTACTTTTATATCCTGTAATACTGTATATACATAGGTAGCTATTAAACATTAACCAAGTCTATCAAAACCATCACAAACCCAAACTCTCTATCACAAAGGAGTTTTGAAAGTGATATATAGGATAAAGTCACTAATATAATACAATAACTGTAGAATAAAAAACACAGCCCACAAAATAGCCCAACAGGTCATCATCCAAGTACATTGATTTTTGAAAGCTTGTAGGAGCTCCACTACCAGCCAGTAAACTAGAGGTCTCAAGTCTCACCATGTTCACCTATAATGCATGAACTACATGAGCTAATGCTCAATAAGTAAAAATCATGCATGACAAGAGTATGATATAAAATCTCATGCAACTCAACTCTAAGATATAATGCTATAAATGTGTCAAATTGAGTACTCATAAATCAAAGTGTTTTTATTAAAAGTCACTTCATTTATTGGGCCCTTGGCCCACCTACTATGCACTAGATAAAGCTATGAATAACATCAATAATCACATAGCCATAAACAAATGGACTCAAACCAAGGGCCATCTCCTGGGATCACCAGAGGTCCATCCCCTCTCTTCCCCTATGATCCTCTAGAAGTCTTCCTACTGACGGCATCAATAAGGGTATAGTTAAGTGGTCTACCCTCTCATGACCACCAGAGGCACACCCCTTGTCAACCCCTGCAATCCTCTAAGAAGTAACACTCTTGGCACCCCAAAATATCATATAAGCACGCCTCGCATACCTAGATACAGTAGTAGTGGCCAATCAAAATATTTTTCTTTTTAAAAACTATGTCTCAAATCATATCGTGCATGCAAAAACCTTAACTGTATTCATATGTCGTGCATGCACATGTAAATGCTCATGAATGGTATGTTCAATATGAAATGCAAGTCATCTCGCTCTCAACATGTTTCAAGAATCATAAGACTCTCAGTCAAATTTAATATCAAATGGGACAGATTCACATTTTCATATTTACTTGCTGTTCAATTTAATTGCATGATAATTTTGACATCTCTAAACATATCCAATCACTCCCAATTTTTACCACACATAGATAACATGTATATAAATGCAATCATATCATATAATTGCTAAAAATCATTGATATAGCTTCCCAAATTCAGCTCTCTTCACAACATACTGAAACAGATTATTTTCCTACCATGATAGTTTTGCACACTTCATGACATTAATGGTTTTGGCACCCTTAAGTACATTCTCACCATACTTAGATAATACGTATAAAGAGACAACCAGGTCAAAGTACTACCAAAACTAATGGATTTATTGATGTAAAACCAGCAGCATTCACATAGAACAGAATCTGAATTTCAAAGAAGACAGTTTTGAGCACCTCTTTAATTATCACATTTTATTACTATTTATAAACTCTCTAAACTTACATAAATCACCTAGAATCATATATAAACATATATATGGTGAAATACACATGTTTTAATCAAGTTATTGTACATATATGAATCATAAATATCAAAAATCAGCTATAAAATCCTTCTTTTGTGATTTTGCAACTAAAAATCCTTCTTTTGTGAACTAAAACACCACAAATAACATCCTAACATGATTATAATCAATAATATAAGGTTTAAAAAATCATAAACCCTCAAACAATTCAAGAACTTAATTCAAAAACATGAATTAAAGCTCACATATGCATAAATTTTATATTTAACTTGCTCCTCCTTACTTCCCTTTGCTTCCTTCACTTTTTTCTTTACTTGGAATTACTTGAGAGGAATTTATAACATTCAATATGAATGTTTTGGGAGTGAAATAGCTCAGAAAATAGTTTTTGGTAGTGGCTCAAGGATAGAAATGAAGAAAGGTTGAGGTGGAAGGTGGCAAGGTTGAGATGTCAAGTTGTAGTTCAAATATGATATTTCTCACACCTTATACAACCCTAATCTAGTGTTTCTCATTACTTATTTATCTATTTACAACCTATTTTAATTTCCATATGATTGGATAATAAATGTTTGCCCTAATTTCTTAACCGTTCATTTGGTCTCTAAACCGATTGACACCCGATTCTTAAATGATTGTCTACTTTTTATTTTTTAAAATCACATGCACATATGAACCTTGTAATATAATACTTAAATCATATTATATCATGTCCAATATCCCAAGTATGTTAATCTATGGAGGTATACCTTTAAAACACCCCAATCAATTTGAATTGAATCATACAAGATTACTAGTGACACCTTTAACACTTCTAAAATTATAACATATAATCTATGAATAACCACTATATTGATAAATATATTCTTTATCTTATCTAAATATAGGATTACTTAATTAGGTTGTAGGATCTCAACTATTAACATCAAGTGATAGCATTGGAGGCATAATGATTAGGAATGCTATAAAAGATGCGATGTAGATGTTAATACAAATTAGCATGTAGTGCATGAATCATATTGGTCAAGTGAGTAGTGTGAGGCTTGGGTATTACATTACTGGGGAAGTCGTTGGGGTTTCAAGGATCAGTGTACGTGGATGACGACATACTGGGTTGTGTTGTGGGCATATTCTAATTTTTACAATCATTGTTATTGTGTAATATATGTAAAGGGTTAAAAAATGCAAAATGTCCTTACTTTTTCCAAAAGTATAGGCTGTTATTTTAATTTTTATCCTTATTAGCAAATTAATAGATAAACCACAAAAATAAAAAAAAGAGCAACTCAAATCAAATTGTTTGGTTTTCTTAATAATTCAGATGAGTCATGTGTGTACAAGAAGGTTAGTAGGAGTGCAATGACTTTTTTGGTCTTATACATTGATGATATCTTAGTCATTAGAAATAATGTAGGGATGTTATAATAAACAAAAGCTTGGTTATCTACACAGTTCTCCATGAAAGATTTGGGAGAAACATCCTTTGTATTAAGGATCAAGATCTATAGAGATAGATCTAGAAGGTTGTTCGAACTATCCTAATCTATATATATAGATAAAGTGCTAAAGAGGTTAAGCATGGAAGAATCCAAAAGGGGATACCTTTAAATGAGTCATGACATTTATCTTTCAAAGCCTAAGTCCCTAAAGACTCTAGAGAAAAGAGAAAAGATGATTCACATAGCTTATGCATTCGCCATATGAAGCATTATGTATGTAATGATATTCCTAATATCACGTATGCTCTAAGTATCATGAGAAGATATTAGTCTAAACCTAGGAGTAGCACTGGATCGCTATAAAAAATATCCTGAAGTACTGGGAAGAACTAAGGATGTGTTCTTGATTTATGACAATGGAGAGCTAAAGCTAGAGTGTTACATTGATTCTTGCTTCTAGTCTGATATAGATGATTCCAAGTTAATTTTCAGATATTTGTTCACCTTGAACAGTGATGCATTCAGCTGGATGAGTTCTAAGCAAGATACGACTGTGAATTCTACCACAGAGGTTGAATACATTACAGTATCTAATGCTACAAAAAAAGTTGTTTGGATGTAGAACTTCATCCAAGTGTTGGGTGTTGTTTCGGTGGTTGTTGTTCCAATACCCTTGTATTGTGACAACAACAAGGTAATTGCGTAAGCAAAGATCCAAGCACACATCATGAGGCGATATTATTTGATTTGAGAGATCATTGGTAGATGCGACATCAAAGTGGATAAAGTTGTCTCAGCAAAAAATATAGCAGACCTATTGACCAAACCCCTAGCTCAACGAGTGTTTAAAGGATATTTTGAGAAGATAGGCCTATATACATAGGCAATTAGCTCTAAGGAAAGTACAAGATTATTAGAATAATACCAGATGAGCTAATTAGTGGCCGCTAATATTTTCTTATAATAAACTATCTTTTTTTATTAAGCATTAATGAAAAGAAAATCTTCATTTTAAATTTATGTTATTTGAATTAGATGAAGTCCCTAAATCACACAAAACTACAGGCATGGTCCATATAGGATGGCGATCATAGAATATACCTCTATGGTCATGATCTTAAAATAGTTCTAAATGGATGACTTCTTGATATGGGACATCAACTAGCCCATCAAGACTTGTGTATATGAGCAGACTGGCAAGGAGGGTGCCTCATTTCATAGACATTGGTGTTATGTCACTAGTGCAAGTATGCGGGTGCTTGTTGGAAAATAAGTACACTAAACTACTCTACCAGAAGTTCTCAAGGAAATATAGTTGTTGAGTGGAAAGTTTCCATCTTTATGATAGTGCATGATATAGTCATTTGACTTATGGCGCCATTGTAATCTCATACACGATATGATGCACTTTAATTTATCCTCTGGTTGCAAGTCGATCGCAAAATGGGTATTTTTGGTGCATCATCTTTGTTTATGAAAATTAAATAGTGGCCAAGAAAGGATACATTATCTATCTAGAAGAATAGGTGAATCTCCTATGATATCACTATACTTAATTCTGAAGTCCATGACCATGGTTGGGATGAGTAATTAGGAAATGGGCTTCCTAATTAGCATCAACAAATTAAGATACTAAGAATGACTTCATAGTATTGAACTATTGGGGTTTTGACTAATAATCCATGTTTTAGACTCAATCGAGAGATTAGTTAACGTAAGGACCGAACTTGCATGGTATTCGTAATTAGAAGGGTTTGCCACCTTCACATATGTCTAGGTCTTCATGGTGTGTTGTTAGGTGCTAATCATGATTTGTGAGGTTCTCTGGAATTAATGGCTTAATACCAAGAATATTAATTAATTTAACTAATTAATTATGAATAATTAAAGTATTAATTATTCAACTAAGTCACAAGAGTTGTGAGCCCACTGCTAGCATATAGGTAAACCTAAGAGGTCATACACTAACCCGGAGAAGCTCATTTCTAATCTAAGTAAATAATCCAAGAGATATCGTGAGCCTACAATTCAATGGATGAAATAATTTAATTAATTGAATCAATTAAATTAGGCCCAATTAATTTGGAGCAAGGCCCATTAGGTAGGCTTGTAGGAAGCACATAAGGAATTTAGTATTAAATTCCAAGATTAACTAGGAAATTTAGTCTTCGATTTTAATTAAAGACTTTCTATAAGTCTTTGACATGGAATCAAATACTTATCTTATGTCTTTAATTTGGAATTAAATACTTACCATACTTATCCAAGTAGGACTTAGAAAGAGGATGAAAGACTTGCCTTTTAGTTTCCAAGTTAGACTTGGAAAGCTGCTATATGTGTTAGGTTCGCTATAACTTAGGGGGTAAACATAGCGGAAATTAAATGTTTTTAATAAAAGATGCAATTAATTGCATTAGCCATAGTTCCACAGCGATTCTGACGATCAATGTTACTAACAATTAAATAAACAAAATATAAATATAGTGATGATATAATAGTTACCCTTTTTCTGATTCTCTAATTTGAGTGCAAGGTTTGAGGCAACCAATTGTTGGATTGTAGTGAATCTCTCACCAAGGAGCCCATGCTACAACTTTAATGTTGCAAACCTAAGTGCAGATTGTGTCAAATAATAAATTTTTTGGGAGTCTGAGGTCGATCCACAGAGAAGTTGTTTGAAGTTTTCAAGATTATATTTTTTAAAAAAAGGGCTTTATGTGGTTTAGAATATAAAAAAAATATATACTATAACTAAGAAATCAAAGTAATAAAAGTATTAAGGATTAGAGATCCGCTATTGAGTTTTGGATAGAGGAATGATTATGCCACTATTAGAATGTATACATAATGAAGGTTCCAATTAGAAGATGTTATCAAATAGCTCATAGATTAACGTAATCATAATATTGTCTTACTGTTTGCACCAATACTTGTTTATGTTATCAAGTATTTATGTACACATTTGTCTACAACAAATCAAGATTTCACATTAGCAATCGATAGAGTAGAACTGTACAACAAGTTAAATGAATCTAAGTATTTGTTGTGCCAATAGAGATACATAAATAAAAAATCACCACAAAACAAGAAAGGTTTTAAGGCCAATACTTATTTATGGGATCAAGAATTTATGCACACGTTTATCTACAACAAATCAAAGTTTCACATTAGCAGTCAGTGGAGTAGAACAACACGATAAGTTAAATGAGCCCAAGTATTTATTGTGCTACTGGTGATACATAAATCAAGAATCACCATAAAATAAGGAGGGTTTCAATCAAAAATTAAAACAATAATACAACACAACTTAATATTATGCACCTTTATAACTATTTCTCTTTCTCTATCTATAAGTTCATCATTTCTCCTCAGTTAAAATAAATTTATAAATACATAATGAAAGTATAAAAAACTAAAAATATAAGAAAAAACAGAGAATACATTTCTATAACTACTAGAAAACTTACATTACTACTATAAAACTTAGCCTAAGGAAAGACAACAATGAAATTTTCTTCACCCTTCTAAGGTTTTTTATGTGTGTTCAATAACATCTAATAGCCCCTATTTAGGGTAGAAGAGTGTCTAAATTGGCATCTCCAAATTCACTCTAAATGCACTCCAAATTTACTTCAAATATTCTCTAAATTCATATGTCCTTTTTAGATCCGAATTTTATCACACATTTTTCTTCATGAAATTAGTTTATTTTAGAAAAGTGATCAACATGAAAGTTGTGTAACATCTTTATTTTTCAACTTGAATCACCTAATTCCAACCATTAGGGAAATATTTATGTTTAATTAAAGGAGATATGTTAGCATAGATAGACCTATTCCAATGTACACACCAGAATAAATTTTTAGCTTTAATCAAAACTGAATTAAGTTGATCTTCCGACATAAAAGTTGTAGTTCTATAAGATTCAGGTTCATAGGGCTTTTGTACATGGAGTTACGCCCAAAATACGAAAACTATATAAGTTTGGAAATATGCTTATTTTGAATTTACTGCAAGCTCATCAAAGACTTATAAAGTTTAAGTGATTTCTTGCATATATTTTGATCTACACATGATGGATTTAGGCAAAAATGACCATTTTCTTCTAATTGTGATATTTCTTTGATTCAATGAAATATTATCTCCCAACTTGCTCATGAAATGTGTTGTTTTTTTCAGTTTTACTTTGGCTCTTTTTGTTCATTGATTCCCTAACATAAAAAATTAATAAAATTATAATATTAACAAGAATAAAGCAAAAAAAATATAAAGGATTTGATACAAAAATATATCAAAATATGTACTTATCAAATTCCCCCACACTTAACCCTTGCTTGTCCTCGAGCAAGCCTAAAACAAACCTAAACTAATCCACTTTCGTAGAAAACTATGATTGTATTTAGCATATGCAACAAGCCTTTAAACCCCTAGGTGGTCCATAGAGGACAAGTTATAGTCTCATGAGGATTTCCAGTAGTGATACCCACAAACACCTACGATAACTAACTTTCAACCATTATTCTCAAGATAATATGGAAATGAAATCAAACAAGTGTTAAATCTAACCCTTAGTCATTTAAAAGTCAACACATTTCCACAATAAGCATACTTAAGTGTGTGTGTGTGAATAGTTAATGTCAACAGTGATGAAACCATACACGCTTCAAACAAGTGAATTCTCATAAAACCTTATAAAAACCATCACCCAATCTCTAATAGAAGAGTTAAACATCATAAGCTCTTCATTTGGTACAAATCTCCACTACACCAAAGGCACCACACGAAATCAAAAGGTTTTCAACAAAGATTATAATGGGGCCAAAGAGTAGTGATCTGGCTAGGAAATAAAAAGATAGGATGTAACAAAGATTATAAGAACTTCATGGGATTAGAGACATAGAATTTACCAATGAAGAATTCTTATACTCTACGAATTTCAAAATCAGGGCCTATTGTTATTGAATTAGACCATCTTCATCATTTTTATTGATTTTGCAACATCTCATTTTTAGTTGCAACTCATAATATTTTTAACACTTTGCAATTTCTTTTTTAAGAAGAGAAACTCCCCCACGCTTATCTTCTATTCCAACCCAAATTTCTTTTGCAAGCTCACCTTGTCAATGGAATGTCTCTTAAATTTTGAATTATTTTCAATGGTAGGATAATAGTGTATTTAGGCTAGGTAAGAAGATATGGTTAAAAAAATGCTTGTTTATTGAAAGATTTAAAGTGACTTACTATAGGGGATATTCTTTTAGAACATCATATGGGGAACAAGCTGATTTGGCCATGGTGGTAGAAAGCTTAATGTTTTAATTATTTTTTAAGTGGTGCTCAATCAGTCGTTCACCTCGATAGACTAAAAGGAAAAATTCTAACACTTAGCCCCTATATGTTGAAAATCTAAGTGATGATTAATTAAAGCGAGGGCATAAGAACTACCTGTTTTGATATGCTTGTCTCCTCATTGAATAACATAACTATTTGTACAAAAAGATTTGAGCATAATTATCACAAAAATATATTAATCAAAGAACAATATCAAAGTCTAAAATAACACCCATCATTAATCAAACCACATTATTCATGCTTAATTGTAATCATTGAAGTTGGAAGAATATCTACAACTCAAAAAAATGATAATTCACAAACTTTTGTTAAAATTTTCACAAAGTTGCCATGTTATGCCAAAAAAAAATAGGGATGTGTCTCAAAAGTATTAAAGTTACTCTTTACTTTGCCACCCTTTTTCATGGTTTCAATTGATCCAAAAAAAAACACACATGAATTTTATTTTGTTTTTTAAAAAAGAAACTAGAAAAACACACATTGAACACACAAGACATGATATCAACTATACCTTCCCCCAACCTAATCAAGACATTGTCCCTGAAAATGGATATGAAAGTAGAGTTTAGAAGATATTACCTAAAATGTGACTTATTAGAAAATAAAGTTGAAACAACACAATATATATACTATTAGTTGAACCCATTAAGGATAAATTTCACATGTTGAGAGTTAAATTCATTTTGTATTTTCAACCATTATCACTATTAGACCAATCTACATGAGCCAAAGTTGGATCTATTTCTGGCACATATGATAGAAGTTGATTAATTAGTTAGTCAGGTGTTGGAGCAAAAATGAGAATTCGTCTCGCAAATGGTGAAACAAAACCTTTTTCTATAGCATGATCTATAAAAGATAGCAAACCATTAAAGAAACTATTAACATTAAAAATACCTATAGGTTTCTAGTGAATGCTGAGTTATGCCCAAGAGACAACTTGGAATAATTCCTCCAGTGTACCAAAACCACCAAGTAGAGTGATGTATGCATCCGTATTATTTAACATGTTAGATATTATGTCCTAAATATGTGACACCTTTAGCTCATCTCCAATAGTCATACATATGATATTCTGTACTAATAAAAGTTTTGGGATAACTCAAAACTTTAACTCCTCCTACATGAGCAGAAGTAGCAATACTCCCCATTAACCCTAGACTACCTCCCCCATACACTAAATGAATTTTTCTTTATGCTAAAGTTCTACTAAGGTTATTGGTTGTTCCTATAAACTCACCATTTTTCCTGGATTGGTTCCACAAAAGACACAAATACAACTGAACTTGCGAGTGGAAGACCCTTCCATTTTTTTTCTTTTTTTTAAAAAGTAAGTTATGCAAAAAAGGAGTAAGTATAGTGTTATTTATTGAGATGTGAACAGGGAATACATTTATTGCACGTATTTGTTTTTTTCTAGAAATGTTGAAAATAAGGACACATAATTTGAAAATTTGCTACTTACAAGTGAATGTACATATAGTTGTAACTGTGGCTCACATTTTTCTCTAAGGTTACATCCAATAACGGCTTAAATGCCCTCTATGGGTCGAGGATATGCTTTGCATCTAATTTTCTTATAAACTGGCAAATAAGGTGTGATATGATTCATACATTACATGTTAATTGCGTGCTATTTGCATTTATATTAACATCATATAATTCATTTTCTTTTATACGACGTTCTTAATCATTAAACTTAATTTTGAAGCTTTAGCATGGAATTGATTATCGAATCCCCTAACCTAAATGGTCAATTCTACATTGGGATAAGAAGAAAATTAGGTATCAATATGATGAATATTACTAGGTTACACATTATAATTTTCAAAGTATTAAAAGTGTTACTAGTAAGTTTATACAGTTTAATTTGATTTGATCAAGTTATTTCAAAAGTATATATTTGTAAATTAACATACTTGGGATATTGGACATGATATAATGTGATTTAAATGTCATATTACAAGATCCATATGTGCATATGAATTTAGAAATGCAAACAAGACCATCATTTATGAATCGGATGTCAATTAGTTTAGAGATCGAATAAACGATTAAGAAATTAGGGTTGAACTTATTATTCGATCGTAAAGACATTAAAATAGGTTGTAAATAGATAAATCAATAATGATAAACACTAGATTACAGTTGTATAAGGTGTGTGTAACATCAGATTTGAACCATCACTTGACATATCAAGCTACCACCTCAACCTTTCTTCATTTTTATCCTTGAACCATGACCAAAAACTATTTTCTGAGCTATTTCATCTTCCAAACCTCCATATTAAATTTTATAAGTTTCTCTCAAGTGCTTCAAGTAAAGAAAAAAGGGAAGGAAGCAAAGGGAAGTAAAGACGAGCAAGCAGAAGCTTAAATTTGTGTATATGTGAACTTAACTCATGCTTTTGATTTAAGTTCTTGAATTATTTGAGGGTTTATGATTTATAAAGCTTATATTATTGTTTATAATCATTTTATAATATTATTTATGGTCTTATAATTCACAAAATAAGGATTTTAGTTGCAAAATCACAATAGAAATTACTAGGGACAGAAACTGTATACTTGTTGATTTTTATCTTTAAAGCTTTATATATGTATAATAACTTCATTAAAACCTATATATTTCACCATATATATATGTTTATATATGAGTTTAGGTGATATATTTAAGTTTAGACAGATTATAAATTGAAATATAGTTTGATATTTAAAGAGGCACTCAAAACTGTCATGATAGAACTTACAGTTTTTGTACTGTGAAAAGTAAGCTAGTTTTGCTAAGGTAAATCAGTGATTTTAGGCAATTATAAAATATTATTACATTTCTCTATATGTTAGCTAAGTGAGGTAAAAATTTGGGAGTGATTAGATATACTTAGGGATGTCAAAGCTATCATGCAACTAAATGGACAGCAAAAAATATAAAAATGTGAATTTGTCCTATTTGATAACTTTGAATATTTCAACCTAAACATGTTACCATTGAGTTCTAACAATTAGGTACATGCTATTAGAGCGATAATAATTCAATTACATGATGTTTACATATATCTAAGATGAGAAATTAAGGTATTTGAGAGACTATATTGGGTTCTAGTTTGTGAAAGTTTGATTGTTACCTAGATAGTTTGGTGTTTAATGCTCATTATGAGATTTTAGCTTTCAACTAGCCAAATTGGGAATGGTGCTTGATGTTGGGTAATATTACAGGCTATTTTACATTTAAGGTTGGAGAGGAACACTAAACAAATCTAGATTAAGCCACCAACTAAGTGAAAGGTAAGTAAAGATTCATTTGCAACTACAGTGCATAGGCATAGTAAATGTGTGATTTATATATAACATCATAGATCATATGTGCATGGTAGAGGGCACGCACTACTATCATTCATGTCCATTGAGCATATATACATGGATATTGGCACGTGCATGCATCATATACGAGTATTGTGATAAATCTTGAATTGCACGGCATGATTCTGAGAAAGGAAAATATTTTGCTGACCACTACTAGTGCACCAAAGCATGCATAGATTTGCATGGTTGTATGCATTGATTTGCAGGTTTGCGTGTATTGATTTTCATGCTTATGAGTATACATGGATTTGCATGCTTATATCATTATTAACCATTGGATTATGGTGGTGTGTAAAGCTCTTTTCTCATGCATGGCATAGTAGCATTGGTCAGAGGCCCAAGAAAGAAATGATTTTGAGAGAAATATTTTGATGCATGGAATTGCATTGTGAGCATAGCAATTTGAAATGCATGACTTGATATTGTGGATTATTCTTTGAGATACATAATCTTTACTTGATGAGCGTTACCTCATATAGTTTATGTATTGTAGGTGATCATTACGATACTTGAAGCATCTTTTGCTGGCTGGGCGACTATTAGAGCTCCTACAGGTGTCTGAGGGAGTATGTACATGGATGACGACCTGTTAGGCTATTTTGTTGGTTTATTATATTCTGAGCCTGTTGTATTATATTTTGAGACTAGTACTATATTTTGCTTTTAAAACTTTACTGTAAATAAGTATATAAATATTGTGGTCATTATAAGTGTTGTACTTTTATATAAATATTGATCCTTCTATATACAGAACATATGTGAGGAAGTATTTTAAATAGGGTTGTGCATGTAAAAAAAAGTGATTTATTTTTTCTTAAAGTGTTAGACAAAAAAAAAATATTATACGTATACATAAGTTATATCATGTCAAATTATACTTTATATGTAGTTGTTGAGTAGTGGGCGTTACATAGTGGTATCAAAGCCCGATTTGAGGTCTTGTAAACTGTCCATGTACACGATCTCAGAACTTGCGGAGCACAGCCACGCCAGTAAGTTTTACATTATCATATAATGCATTACATATTTTATGAATTATATTGGCCATATGTTGTCAAACTTGTATAAAATAATTCTACAAAATGGTGAGAACTCGTGGTGAAAGTAGTGGTGTTAGCAGAGCATAGAGAGATGAGACACCCATCCCAGGTAATGATCGAGATACTATGATTAACCAATTAACAGAGTTGATTGAACGATAATCTAAATAGATTCAGCAGCTAATTCGACAGAGGGATGATGGTGAGCAGCTGCGAGTGGAGGTAAACCAACAGCAGGCAGAGTATATATATATGGTGGGAGAATGATTTAGGATGCTAGATCCCCCGACATTTGAGGATGCTCTTGATCCTACCACTGTAGAGGACTGGTTGAGGACCTTGGAAAACATGTTCCAGTACAACAGGGGGCCAGAAGAGGAGAAGGTAATGCATGCCACTTTCATGTTTCGCAGTAGTGCAAGCTATTAGTGGGACATGATTAGTAACATAGAGGACATTACTAGGGATAGATTCAAGGAGTTATTTCGAAATAAATACTTCACAGCCCCAATTCGCATGATGAAGATGAACAAGTTTATACAACTGCGACAAGGAGTGATGACTGTTAGGGAATGTATTCATAGATTTGAACAGCTGTCCAGGTGTGGTACGCTCATGGTCAAAATTGAAGTACTAAAAATAAAGAGATTTCTGGAGAGTTTAAGGCCGAAGTCGTATCGGGATGTGAATATAGCACGTACTCAAGGGGTGATATTTTCACAGGTGGCTAAGAGGGCGCTGGTGGCAAACAGGCTGAATCGAGAATCGCTTGTGCATAGGAGGCTTGACAGTAGTTCAGACAGTAGGGATAGATATTGACTACAGGACAAAAGAGACCGGTCCAAATGCAATATGTGGGATTAAAATTTCAAGGAAAATAAGGCTAACAATAAGAAGGTCAAAGTAAGAGACCACGGGTCAAATGAGGAAAAGCACCAATGCTAGAAGTTATGTGTCAGAAATGTGGCAATCGACATACTAGAGGCTGCTCTATAGATACCAGGACGTGCTTTCTATGTGGAATGCCAGGACATATTGCTAAATTTTTCCCAAGTAAATAAAATCACACCGGCCTAAGGAATGTACCAATCAGGGTGTTCACCATGACCAGGGCGGATGCAGAGGTGAATTCATCGGTGGTGATAGGTAAACTTTATATTTCTAATATTCCAACACTTGTGTTACTTGATTCTGGAGCCACGCATTCATTTGCATCCACTAAGTACATGAAGAGGCTGGGTAGAATATCAGATGTAGCAGAAATCAGTTATAGTGTAACAGTCCCGTGTAGAGATGCTAGACAAACCAATCAGATTTAGAGAGCTTGTGTTATACCTATTGAAGATAGAGAATTATATGATGATCTGATTATGCTGGATATGAATAATTACGATGTCATTTTAGGCATGGATTGGCTGTCAAAGTATGGGGCTACTATCGACTGTAAAAAAAAGACAGTGACATTTCAACTTTCTGGGAAAGAGTCTTTCACATTTGCCAGCATTGTGAAGAATATCATATTCCCTATGATTTTAGCAGTGAAGGCGCAATGATTACTCGATGCTGGTTGCGAAGGGTACTTGGTGAGTATCATACAAAGTACAATAGCTATGGCTTTAATTCAGAAACCAAAACTAAATAAGTTGCAGAAAATAAATATAGAGATTTTACAGACAAGAGTAATAGAGCAGGCAGCCCTAATGCTTCAACCAACACTAATTGATAGGATCAAACAAGGGCAGTGAGATGATGAATATCTCATCAAGATGAGAAAAGATGATGTTGTTGAGAAGTCTCCGAATTTGAGATGACTCATAATAATATTTTACAATTTAGAGGGCGGTTTTGTTTGCCAAATGTTGATAACATTCGGGAAGATATTTTAAAAGAGGCACATTCAACCCCTTATTTAGTACATCTAGGGGCTACCAAGATGTATAGAGACTTGAAAATACATTATTGGTGGTTGGGTATAAAAAAGGACATTGCCCAACATGTGGAGCAATGTCTAACATGTCAGCAGATAAAGGCCGAACATCAAAGACCTGCATGAACTTTGCAACCTCTATTCATTTCAGAATAGAAATAGGAAAGGATCACCATGGATTTCATAACTGGTTTAACAAATACTACTAAGGGTCATAATGTTATTTGGGTTATTGTTGACAGATTGACCAAGTCTGCTCATTTTCTTCCCATATGTTCTACATATTTCATAGATCGATATGCCTAATTATACATTCAGGAGATTGTCAGACTTCATGGTGTGCCATTGTCTATAGTTTCTGATAGAGATTTGAGATTTTTATCTGCTTTTTGGAGGATTTTACACAAAGCTTTGGGAACACAGTTATCATTTAGTACAACATATCATCCTTAGACAAATGAACAATCTGAACGAACAATACAGACATTGGAGGATATGCTCAGAGCTTGTGTATCAGACTTCCAAGGTCAGCGGAGTAAATTCCTACCTTTGGTGGAGTTTTCGTACAACAACAGCTATCAGACTAGCATTGGAATAACTCCCTATCAAGCATTGTATGGCAAAAAGTGTAGGTCTTTAATACACTAGGATGAAGTTGGTGAGAAGAAACTTTTGGGCCCAGATATGATTCGAAAGATGATAAATGTCGTGTTACACATTCAACAAAGAATGCAAACTATCTAAAATTGATAGAAAATTTATGCAGATCGATGAAGAAAGGCGCTGGAGTTTGTGGTAGGAGATCAGGTGTTTTTGAAAGTAGCACCAATGACAGGTATCCTGCAGTTTGGGAAGAAAGGGAAATTGAGTCCCAAATACATTGGTCTATCCTCTGTGATTAAAAAAATTGGTGATGTTGCTTACAGACTGGATATGCCGACATCTATATCCCAAATACACAATATATTTTTTGTGTCTATGCTGATGAAATATATTGCTAATTCCTCTCACATTCTGAAGAATGAACCAGTGAAATTAAAGGCAGATTTGAGCTACAAAGAAAAGACTATACAGATTTTGTTACAAGAAGTGAAATAGCTAAGAAATAAACATATTCCATTTGTTAAAGTGTTATGGAGAAACCAATCGGTAGAAAAGGCCACTTGGGAAAAGGAGGATGAGATGAGAACTAAGTATCCTGAACTTTTTCGGTAAGTGAAATTTCGGGGATGAAATTTTTATAAGGAGGAGAGATTGTGATACCCGAACCTCTCACTACTCACCTAGCCAAATATGATTCATGCATTACATGTTAATTGCGTGTTATTTGCATTTATATTGACATCATATAATTCATTTTATTTTATATGGCATTCTTAATTTTTAAACTTAATTTTGAAGCTCTCACATGGTATTGATTATCGAATCCGTTAACTTAAATGGTCAATTCTACATTAGGATAAGAATAAAATTAGGTATCAATATGATGAATATTACTAGGTTATGCATTATAATTTTTAGAAGTGTTAAAAGTGTCACTAGTAAGTTTATACGGTTTAATTTGATTTGATCAAGTTATTTTAAAAGCATATATTTGTAAATTAATGTACTTGGCATATTGGACATGATATAATGTGATTTAAGTGTCATATTACAAGGTCCATATGTACATATGATTTTAGAAATGCAAACAAGACAATCATTTAAGAAACAGATGCCAATTGGTTTAGAGATTGAATGAACGGTAAAAAAATTAGAGTAGAACTTATTATCCGATCGTACGAAAAGTAAAATAGGTTGTAAGTAGATAAATTAATAATGAGAAATATTAGATTACATCTATATAAGGTGTGTGTAATATCAGATTTAAACCACCACTTGACATCTCAAGCTTTGCCATCTCAAGTTACCACCTCAACCTTTCTTCGTTTCTATCCATAAATCACGACCATAAACTATTTTCTGAGCTATTTCACCTTCCAAACCTCCATATTAAATTTTATAAGTTTCTTTCAAGTGCTTTAAGTAAAGAAAAAAGTGAATGAAGCAAAGAGAAGTAAGGACGAGCAAGTAGAAGCTTAAATTTGTGCATAGGTGAGCTTAACTCATGCTTTTATTTTAAGTTCTTGAATTATTTGAGGGTTTGTGATTTATAAAGCTTCTATTGTTGTTTATAATCTTGTTAAGATGTTATTTATGATTTTATAATTCACAAAATAAGGATTTTTAGTTGCAAAATCACAATAGAAATTACTAGGGATAGAAACTGTATACTTGCTTATTTTTATTTTTAAAGCTTTATAGATGTATAATGATTCATTAAAACCTATATATTTCACCATATATGTATTTATATATGATTTTAGGTGATGTATGTAAGTTTGGAGAGGTTATATATTGAAATATGGTTTGATATTTAAAGAGACACTCAAAACCGTCATGATAGAACTTACAGTTTTTGTGTTGTGGAAAGTGGGCTAGTTTTGCTGAGGTAAATTAGTGATTTTAGGCAATTATAAAATACGATTACATTTCTATACATGTTAGATATGTGTGGTAAAATTTTGGGAGTGATTGGATATGCTTAGGGATGTCAAAATTATCATGCAACTAAATTGGACAGCAAGAAAATATGAAAATGTGAATCTGTCCCATTTGATAATTTTGCATGTTTCAACCTAAACAATAGCATAGCCATTGACATCACACATTATTTCAAAAAGTAAAATCCAATCCAGTGGCTGCATGATTGGAGCAGACGTAAGCATGCTTTTAAGCTTACAAAATCATTTTCACAATTTTTAGTCTATTCAAAAATAGTATCTTTTGTTAGAAGATTACACAAATGTTTAGATATTATATTAAAATCTTTAATAAATTTTCTCTAAAAACCAGTATGTCCTAAAAATGATCTTACCTCCCTCACAGACTTTGGTATTAGCAAATTGGTAATTAAATCAATTTTAGATTTGTCTATTTCAATATCTTTTGATGAAATAATATGTCCAAGAATAATATCAGTTGTTACCATGAAATGGCATTTCTTCCAATTGAGTACAAGTTTCTTTTCTTCATACCTAATCAAAATATTTTTTAAATTAGACAAGCAATCGTCAAATGAGTTACCAAAAATAGAAAATTCATCCATGAAGAATTCAAAACAAACATTCTACCATGTCACTAAAAATACTAAGCACGCATCATTGGAATGTAGTTGGTGCATTACATAATCCAAAAGGTATCTTTCGATATGTAAAAATGCCAAAAAAAGATGTAAAAGTAGTTTTCTCTTGATCTTTAAGTGCAATTACAATTTGATTATACCCAAAATATCTATTTAAGAAGTAGTAAAATTCATGTCCCATAACTCTTTCTAAAATTTGATCCATGAAAGTTATGAAAAATGATCTTTTCTAGTAACTGAGTTGAGTTTTCTATAGTTAATGCACATTCGCCAACCAGTAACAATCCTAGCGGAAATTAATTCATTATTTTTCATTCTTGACTACAGTAACTCCAGATTTCTTAAGTATAACTTGAGTAGGACTTACCCATTTGTTATCAGAAATAGGATAAATGATTATATTATCTAAAAGTTTAATGACTTCATTTCTCACGACTTCTTTCATATTAGGATTAACCTTCATTGCATCTCTCTAGATGGTTTAGTATTTTCCTCTAGACAGATGTTATGTGTGCAAATTAAAGGACTAATACCTTTAATGTCAGCAATGGTCTATCATAAAGTATTACTATATATTTTTAGAGTTTCAATCAATTTATCTTCTTAGGATGCATCAAGTTTGGAATAAATTATTAATGAAAAAGTCTCATTCTCACCCAAATAAGAATATTGTTGATGATGAAAATTCTTCAAACCTTGGCTTCCAAAAATAATTTTCTTGTACTTGCAGAAATTCAAAGAGAGTATTAGAGTGTATCTTTTTACGAATATTTTTACTTTCAAAACAAGTTTCGAGATGATCAAAGGAATTAATGAAAGTAAAATATTTGTGAACAAGTTCTTCAATTCAATCCAGACATCTTCTACTACTCCATTTGGAACTTTAATCGAATGGTCAGATAATTGGAGAACAATAGAAGTTGTTTTAAATTCTCCCAAATCTAACTGTTCATAAACTGAGAAATGTAGAAAATTTACACTAGCACCAAAATTAAGCAAAGCACGCTCTATTCTAGTGTTTCCTATGGTACATAAAATGATTGGACAGCCTGGATCTTTATACTGTGGTGGAGTGAATTGTTAAATGATTGAAGTAATACTTTCAGTTAAAAATGCCTTTTTTTGTATATGATGTTTTCTTTTGATTGTACACAAATCTTTAAAAAATTTAACATAAGGTAGAACTTGCTTGATTGTATCCAACAATGGAATATTAATCTTGACTTATTTAAAATCTTCAAAGATTTCAACATTTGAGTTCAACTTTTGATTCGATTGCAATCTTTGAGCTAAACGTGAGTATTTTTCTTTTTCATCATTTTCAAACTCACGTTCCTTAAACTTACCTTCATTGTCAAGACTATTTCCACTCTTCATTTCTAAAGGTGTATTAGAAACTTTCTCCTTGGGATGAATAATATTGTCAACAACTTTTCCATTATGAAGAGTTGCGACCGAATTAGCCTCCTTGAATGAATTTTTACCTGAAGACGAAATATGACACTGAGTGGAAGGGTTAGATTGAGGATGAGTAGGAAATTTACCTTTTTCATGAGTATGCAAAGAAACTGTCAGTATTAAAAGTGTGCTTTTGATCTCATTGATGGCTTCTAAAGTCTGGTTATTGATGTTTGTTCATCCATGCATGAATTCTTACAAAGTTTCCTCAAGAGATTTTGTATGTGGAGTTGGAAAAAAAGGAAAGTAAAGTGGCTTTTGTGAATATAGCAGTTGGGCACGATTATTATCTCACCAACTAAAATTGGGATGATTTCTCCATTTTGGATTGTAAGTTTCAGAATAAGGAGAATGAAAATATATTTTGAATGCGTTCATGACATTTGCTTGTGCTGGAATATTTGGGCATTCATTGGTGGATTGTCCCACAAGTTCACAAATACTACAAAATTCTTTATCTTACACATATCTAATTTTCTTTACTTTTTTAAGTTTCATGGCCTCAACTTTTCTTGTTAAACTAGCAATCCTAGCATTTAAATCATCTTCTTGACTAAGGTAATATTTTTCTTTATTACTATTAGTAATATTATACCTAATTGAACATTCTGAAGAATTAACACAATGACATGATTAAGAGTTTTTAGCCAAATGGTCTAGATATTCTAGGGCTTCATAAGGTTCTCTATCAAGAAATTTGTCATTACATATTATTTCAATAAATTATTTTGTTTCACGAGTTCAACCTTTATGAAAGAAACTAATTAAGTGTTATTTTTCACAACCATGATGTGGGCATGAATTCAACAAATTTTTAAATCTTTCCCAACATTGAAAGAAAGTTTTATTAGAATTTTGAGAAAAAATTTGGATTTGTCTTTTCAAAGCATTAGTTTTATAAGTTGAAAAGAACTTTTTCAAAAATTCAGCTTGCATTTCTTGTCAAGTACTAACTGACCTAGGTTTTAAAGAGTTAAGCCAAGTTTTTTCTTTATATTTTAAATAAAAAAGAAATGATTTGAACGATCTCCTTGGTACAAATTTGATCTTCAAAAGTGACACATACTTTATCAAATTCTTTTAAATGCAAGTAAGGGCTTTCACAGTCTAAACTATGGAAATTAAAAAGTAAAGGGATCATACCTGGTTTGAATCAAAAGTAATTTGTATTGAGAGAAAAAATGAAATAAGAAAGAGAAGAATTTCGATAAGGTTGCAAGTAATAATACAAGGTATGCACCTGTTGATTTTCATTTTCATCCTGAACACTTACATTTTCAGCCATGGTGAAAATGTGTGGAAGTGACTCAAATAAATTTCCAAATAAAGTTTCAGAATTATTTCTAACTGAACGACAAAAATTATGATTATGATACCATAAGAACATACAATTATAAAGAAAACAATCACACAATATTTACAAAGAGAAAATATTTACAAACTTGAATACTTACCTTGCCTTCCCCAGCAACGATGCCAAAAACTTGCTATAACTTTAAAGTTGCAAACTTAAGTGCAGGTTGTGTTAAGTAATAAATTTCTTGAGAATTCGAGGTCGATCTACAAGGAAGTTGTTTGAAGTTTTCATGATTATATTTCTTAAAAGAAGGCTTTATATGGTTTAGAATATAAAGAAAAAATTATGCTGTGACAAATAAATCGAAGTAATAAAAGTACCGAGGATTATGGATTCGTTCTTGAGTTTTGGATAGAGTAACGATTATTTATTCTTTTATCTCTTTTAAATACCACTATTGGAATCCATACATAATGAAGATTTCATTGGGAAGATGTTATCAAATAGCTCATGTATTAAGGTAATCATAATATTATAATACTATTTGCAAATTATCTCTTAACACTAGTACTTGTTTATGGGATCAAGTATTTATGCACACCTTTATCTACAATAAATCAAGTTTCACATTAGCAGTCGGTGAAGTAGAACCGTACAATAAACTAAATGAACTCAAGTATTTGTTGTGCCATTAGATATACATAAATTAAAAATCACCACAAAACAAGAAAGATTTTAATGCTAACACTTATTTATGGGATCAAGTATTTA
>CM033112.1:12662956-12722577 GCA_019321725.1 Paulownia fortunei
ATTTAAGGGACTATATTGGGTTCTAGTTTGTGAAAGCCTGATTGTTACCCAGATAGCTTGGTGTTTAAGGTCTTAGTATGAGATTTTGTACTTTCAAGTTGCCAAATTGGGAATGGTGATTAATATTGGGTAATATTATAGGTGATTTTACATCTACAGTTGGAGAGGAATAGTAAACAAATCTAGACTAAGCCACTACAATGCATAGACATAGTAGATGCATAGACAACTACAATGCATAGACATAGTAGATGTGTGAATTATATGTAATATCATAAATCATATGTGCATAGTAGAGGGCTCTCCATTGAGCATACATACATGGGCATTGTCATTGGGACGTGCATGAATCATATACGAGCATTGTGATAAATCTTGCATTGCATGACATGATTCTGAGAAAAGAAAAATGTTTTGCTGACCACTACTAGTGCACTGAAGCATGCATGGATTTGCATGGTTTTATGCGTGGATTTATAGGTTCGCGTGCATAGATTTTCATGCGTATGAGTATGCATGGATTTGTATGCTTATATGGTTATTGGCCATTAGATTATGGCGGTGTACTGAGTTCTTTTCCGGTGCATGGGATAGTATTGTTGGTCAGGGGCCCAAGAAAGAAATGATTTTGAGAGAAATATTTTAATGCATAAAATTGCATTATGGGCATTGCATTTTGAGATGCATGACTTGATATTGTGGATTATTCTTTGACATGCGTTATCTTTACTTGCTGAGCATTAGCTCATATAATTTATACATTGTAGGTGGGTACGACGATGCTTGAAGCATCTTTTATTGGCTGGGCGGCGGTTGGAGCTCCTACAAGTGTCTGAGAGAGTGTGTACATGGATGACGACCTGTTGAGCTATTTTGTTGGCTTGTTATATTTTGAGTCTGTTGTATTATATTTTTAGACTGGTACTATATTTTGCTTTTAAAACTTTACTGTAAATATTGGGTCGTTGTGGGTGTTGTGCTTTTATATAAATACCGATCCTGCTATATACATGACATGTGTGAGAAAGTATTTTAAATAGGGTTGTGCATGTAAAAAGTGATTTATCTTTTCTTAAAGTGTTACAAAAAAAAATTCGCATGCACACAGGGTCTATCATGTCAAATTATACAATATATATAGTTGTGTAGTGATGGGGGTGTTACAAAAACCATACTGGGGCATGCTCATAACATGCCAGCTACTAGACTAGTATGCTGCGGCATGCTCAAACCATGTCACGGCATGCACCTTTATACTTGCTTTTCATCATTTTTAGGCTATGCCACAGCATGGTGTGCTTGTGTTGTGGTATGCCTTCATATTTTTCATATTTTTGGCTTATTTTGTCCCTCATTTTCCTTCTTGACTTGAATTTTGGAGAGTTGTTCTGTAATGCATTAGAACATGCAAAAAAACTACATAAATTTCTTGAGATCAATCAAATAATTAGTCTAGAAGTATTAAATATGTTGATATAAAATATGAATTCTCAATAACAACCCCTCTATAAATTAGGTTACTAAAGTCTAGAGTTTTCTAAAATATCATCTGAAAAGTTTAGGAAAATATACCAACTTTATATGTTAAAATGCATATTAGTTTCACTTAACTTCATGGTCTTGTGTGTGTAAATGTGAGAGTAGTAGTTTATCAACTTGCATTTATCATCCGAATAGATTTCTAAAGTTAATTACTCCTATTTGATCTACATTTTAAATGCTTACCAAACTCCATAGACTTGTTTTTCACACGAATCTCCACTAATGTAGGTAGATCATAGCATCAAGGATCAAAAGGACTTCCAAAGCCTATATTGTGAGGCTTGGGTAATTGTGGAAAAATATGAAATATTGTAGGTAAAAATTACCCATTTTACACAATCACACTAGAACCTTTATGAATGAGCACCAACTTCTTCATCAATCCCTTCATTTTTCTTTATTAAACATCCTTTTTTTCTTCTTTTAGTTTTGGATTAGCCCCAAACTTATTTCTTTTGTTGTATGCAATGGGGGTCTATTTGTTTTAGGGAGTTCAAATTAAACACTTTAATTCATAATCTCTTCATTTTCACAATTTTCAATCTTTTATTCACTTTTTTTTTATTTTTTTAATCCTATAATTCATTCCAGAATGATTGTGTAAATGAGAAGAAAAAGGGTTAAAAATTAGAATTTTTTATAAAGCTCGATAATGTGTATGGGGGTGTCTAAAGAATTATTTCAATAGGATCAAGAGGAAATACTAAGGAATGATTCAAGTATAAGTTGGCTTCAAAGGCTCAAACAGACCAAAAATGGCCTAAATCATCTCCCTAATTCAATGTCACCTTGGATTTCGCATCGACTAGTGATCAAACAAGTTTTAGAGGTTAGTGGGATCATTTAGAAAGCAATTAGACCTTATAAAAGTCTCTAAACAATTAAATGTAACTCAACAAACTACTTAGTGTATCAAGATTAACAAGATCTCATAAAGTAAATAATTTTTTTTTTATGTTTAGACACATAAACAAACGTACTTATTCTAATATTTACTTTTTTCAAATATGCACATAGTTCATCACTAAACTTGATAACCAATAAACTAAACAAGTCAATAAACAAAGCTCAATAAGTTATAAACAAGCATTAAACTTTTCAAGCAACATATAATTATCCTAAACTCTTGAACTCCCCTCCAAACAAATTATAAGCATTGTTCTTAATGTTTAAAGAAATAAAGCACATAAGAAGGGGGACATAGGAAAACCCCTTTCAAATATATGATGCCCTTGGAGTCCGTGGGAAATCGACACATATTACCCATCTACACAGAAAAAAGAGACATAAATTCACATGGGCTATTCACAAAAGTGAAAATACAATTGATGCAATGCAATAGCTAAACAAAAGAAAGCTCGACATGCCTAAATCGAGAAATAGAACATGCTTCAAAAACTAACTAAGAAATTATTCAAAAGAAAATGAAACAAAGGGCTTGGGTTGCCTCCTAAGAAACACTTGGTTTATAGTCATCGGTCTCACTATCTTCTTTACTCATACTGGATCTAAAAATAAGTGTTTATCATGGCACATTTTTTGTGTGCTCGAAGAGTGTAGGTGATCCTTTAAGATAAGCAAGGCAAGGATGATCCAAAGTAGCATCAAGTGCCTTTTAGACAGCAACAAGTATATCCCTATTACCGTGAATGGTCTTCCAAACATGGTAAAGATATACCTATCTTTTTCATATTAAAAAGGAAAAAATCTGTAGAACACAAGAATTAGTCACCATTCCCAAGTACATCTTGATTCACCCTACTAGGCCTTGCTTTATCTAGTGCATGCTTTCTAAAATTAAAAAATAAAATTGAATTGGTACTTGCATCTAGATCGCATAATGCTATTTCACAAGTAAAATCTCTAATTGAATAAGAGATAATGAAACTCCCTGAATTAGTAAGCACTTGTGGTGGTTTCCCTTGCAAGATACAATTGCACTTTTCAATCTATTCGTTGTTGTTGGATGGCTTTGCAATGCTCCCTGGGATTGATTTCCACATCACTTGGGAAGTTTACTTTTTGTTTTTTAGCATTAATTTCAGTAGCGAGCTTTCCAATTTGAATTTCCAATAATTTCATTTGAGCTCCTAAATTTGAAGCGAGCTCCCCCAATTGAGTCTCAATGTTGTCTATCTTTGCTTCATTCTTGTTCAATCGAGCTCTTGTTTCGCTATTGAAAGTGCTTGCTTCATTCTTATTCAATCTTTACCTTTTTCTCAACTTTGGTTTTCATAAATGAAGTGCTAGTGGATGTCAAGGAATCCATTTCTTGAGAAGTTGCAAATTGGCTAGAAAGAGAAGAAATTTATGCAACTAATTGTGTAAATGAATCTACCTTAAGAACACTGACATTTTTTTTAATGGAAGGCTATTAATATCTATTAGAAGCCATCTCCTCAAGACTCCTAGCTTTATGCATACAAATACACATAACCTATTGCAAGCAAGACAACATCAAAATATGGAAAGAAAAAAAACCAATCTAAACTAAAATCAAGACTAAGTCAAAATAATATTAATGCGATTTTGATAAAATAATCCCCGACAATGTTGCCAAAAACTTGTTTTGCAAACTACAAGTGTACGGTGTCAAGTTTTACAACAATGATGAGTTGAGTTTAGTGTCCACAAGGATTGTAATAAAAAATTGCATCAAGTACCGTAGTTCAAATAGTCCTAATTTTATTTAAAAAAATAAGTGATGATTGGTAAACAAAGTAGAGTAAGATAAAAAATGCAAAGGCAAGAGACAAGTTCTTCAAAGCAATACAATAAACACCTTATAAGTAAGAAATTCTAGAGAAATGACTCATCTTATTATCACCCATGTTATTCCTTCCAAAATATATCAATTCAAGTAAAAAACATATATAAGTTAAGAATTCCGAAGCTCATCAATTCCCTCTCTCGAGTGATGAATTAATTATAAGTTCTAGCATGAATTTCAAAATCTCTATAAAAATTTAAAAATAACATCATTTAGCAATCTTATCTCCTCTTTTAGAAATTATTTTCCCACTTTTTAACCTTATTTTTCTTTATTTTATGACACACTTTTTTAGCCCACAAAATCTGGTTTAAATGTCGCCCATAATATCTCCTTTATTCCCTTAAAATTGGTTGAAAAGAAAAAGTAGACCGCGTGCATGAAGTATGACCATGCCAGGGCATGCTAAAACTATAATGGGGCATGCTCGCTACTAGACTAGCATGCCACAACATGCTCAAACCTTGTCCGGGCATACACCTATGTACTTTCTTTTCATCATTTTAAGTCCATGCCATGACATCGTATGACTGTGTTGTGGCATGTCTTTATCTTTTTCATATTTTTGGCTTGTAATAAAAACTAGATAAATTGCTTGAAATCAATCAAATAATTAGTCTAAAAGTACTTAATTTGTTGGTATAAAACTAACTTATCATAGCGACGAGGTGGGGATGGCCAGTGGTTTGTAGTGTGAAAATTTAGAAACAAAAAACTATGGTTTTCTGGATTATACATCTTGAAATACAGAACAATAGAGAAAAAAAACATTGAAGTGGCGGCTTAGGGTTGTAGTATGAAAAATTCAATAGGAATGACTAGGGTTTTTGAATTCTACATTTTGAATTATTGAACACAAGAGAGAGTAGTGAAGGGTGGGGGTGGCTTGGGTCCGTAGTGTGAAAATTCAATACTAAATATTAGGATTTTTTGGATTCTACATCCTAAGATAGAGTACACAAGAGAGATATTAGCAAGAGTGCCAGGGTGAATATTTTTGTAGCAAAAACTAGGGTTTTTTTATTCTACATCTCGAAATACAGAACACATGATAGAGTGTAATGAGAGGGTGGTGGTCGCCATCGGTTTGTTGTGTTAAAATTTCACTAGCAATAATTAGGGTTTTTTAGACTCTACATCTTGAAATACCAAACACGATATAGACTAGCAAGGGAAACGGGTGGCCTAAAGTTGGTGGTGTGAAAATTTCAGTAGTAAAAACTAGGGTTTTGTGGATTCTACATCCTGAAATACATAACAAAAAAGAGACATTAATGGGAGAATGGCTAGGGTGTGTTTGTAGTGTTAAAATTTCAGTTGCAATAACTTTGGTTGTTTGGATTCAACATCTAGAAATATTGAACACAAGATAGAGTAGTGAGGGGCAAGGGGTGGCCATGGGTTCCACATCTTAAAATACAAAACACAACAAAGATTTTAGCGAGAGGATGAGGGTGAAAGTTTTAGTTATAATAAATAAGGTTTTTTGGATTATACATCTTGGAATACAAAAGACAAGAGAGAGTAGCGACTGGGTGGGGGTGGCCAGTGGTTTGTTGTGTCAAATTTTAGTAGTAAAAACTAACATTTTTGGATTCGACATAATAAAATACAGAACACCAGAGACATATTAGCGAGATGGTGGGGTGAAAATTTATGTTTCAACAACTAGGATTTGAATATAAGAGAGTAGCGATAGGTGGGGGTGACCTGTGGTTTGTTATGCCAAAATTTTAGTTGCAAAAACTAGTGTGTTTTAGATTCTAAGTAATAAAATATGGAAAGCAAGAGAGATACTAGTGAGAGGGTGGGGTGAAAATTTCTATTGTAATAACTAGTGTTTTTTGCATTCTACACATTAGAATACTTAATACTGAATACATGAGAAAGTAGCAACTGGGTGGTGGTGACATGTAGTTTGTAGTGTGAAAATTTTGGAAGAAAAAACTATGATTTTTTAGATTATACATCCTGAAATACAGAACAAGAGAGGAAAAGCATCGTTGTGGTGGTGGCCCAGGGTTTGTAGTGAGAAAAATTCAATAGCAATGACTAGGGTTTTAGGAATTCTACATCTTGAAATATTGAACACAAGATAGAGTAGCGAGGGGGAGGTGGTGTTGGGTTTGCTATAATCACATGGGTATATGCAGCAAAAAATTAAAATTTTTATCAAACATAAATATAACCCCTCGATTCGAAAGCAATTTTAACGATCACGCTTATTCAAGTGAATATATAAACAAATATTAAATTTGGATTATACCTTTTGTGCACTCCAATTGTAGTAGGGAGTGAAGCAATCAATTGCTTATCCTAGACTTTCAAAACTTGCAGGGATCCAAATATCTCCCCTATATTAGGTCGACAATACGAAATAGTAACACTAATCAAAAGGATACGCTAGTATCCTTTTATTTATTTACTAATCTAGAATCGGAGTAAATTTTCAAGAACAATAAAGATTAATTCTTTAAGTTCTTGAAACTATAATATAAATAGAATAACAAGAAACTGATTTTCTTTAAAGAACAAGAAAATCAAGACAACAAGAAAATATTTTTCTTTTTCTTTCTTTTCTTTTTCTTTCATGAAGATGAAAAATAGAAGACTTTAAACAAAATAATTTTTCTTAAATTTGCTGAATTTTTGATGTAATTTTCATCTATAAGGATTTATAGGGCTGAAAATTTAATCATTCTCCAATAACTCTTCAATATATGTGGACTAATTTGATCATTCTCTAATAATCATTCCAAATCTTCCAATAACTCTTCTCTTTTCCTCTCTTCTATGTATGTGGACTAATTTGAGACTTCATTAATCATCAAAATTGTCTACATACATTCTTAATATTAATTTAAACTCTTCAAATAATATCAAAATAGATATATATCAAATATATACTAAAATTATATTTATATATAAATTAATGGACTCAAAAATCCATAAATCAATCTAATTGATTCAATCCCAATTTAATCAATCTAATTGATTAATTTAATTTACTCCAATTGGGCTTCCTAATCAAATTAGGTCCAATTAAATAATCCGATAATTTAATTGAATAATTTAATTTAACCATTAACATAAATAGAATCCTTAATTAATCAATTAATCAATATTAATTAATTAATTTCTAACTATTGGATAAATCCCAAAATTATAAATGTTACTTTCCATAAAGATGTGTGACCCTCTTAGGTTCACTACTGAATAATTTATGGAATTATTATTATTATTAATTAATAATAGTAATTATTCATAACTATTATAAATGCTAGTAGTGGGCTTACAACATTTGCAACTTATGAATAATTATTATTATTAATTAATCCAATTAATTAATCTACTTGGAATTAACTCCTTAATTCCAAGAACCTCACTATCCATGAAAACACCTAGCAAATAATCATGGCAAACTAGTCTTAGATGAAATAGCGAGTAAACATATTTTAGTTCAAAAATTAGGGTTTTTGCGATTTTACATCTTAAAATACAGAACACAAGAGAGATATTTGCAAAAAGATGGGGGTGAAAATTTTAGTTACAATAACT
Organism: Paulownia fortunei; assembly: GCA_019321725.1. Lineage (NCBI taxonomy): Eukaryota > Viridiplantae > Streptophyta > Magnoliopsida > Lamiales > Paulowniaceae > Paulownia > Paulownia fortunei. The sequence continues at coordinate 12,670,827 of CM033112.1, forward strand.
TTGGTTTTTTTTATTTTACATTCTGGAATACAAAACATAAGAGAGAGTAGCAACTGAGTTGGGGTGGCCTGTAGTTTGTTGTGTTAAAAGTTCAGAAGTAAAAACTAGCATTTTTTAGATTCTACATAATAAAATACAGAACACAAGAGAAATATTAACGAGAGGATGAGGTGAAAATTTCTATCGTATTAACAAGGGTTTTTAGGATTCTACACATTGGAATGCAAAATACTGAACACAAGAAAGAGTAGTGACTGGTAGGGGGCCTGTGGTTTATATTGTGAAAATTTTAGTAGCAAAAACTAGGATTTTTTTGGACTATACATATTGAAATACAGAACGAGAGAAAAAGGAACATGGTGGTGGTCGTTTGGGGCTTGTAGTGTGAAAAATTCAATAGCAATAACTACGGTTTTTAGATTCTACATCTTGAAATATTGACCACAAAAGAGAGTAACAAGGGTGTGGGGGTGGCCTGGGGTTTGTAGTGTGAAAATTTTAGCACTAAAAACTAGTATTTTTTGAATTTTACATCCTAAGATACTGGAGATATTAGCGAGAGGGTCGGGGTGAATATTTTTATAGCAAAAACTAGGATTTTTTTATTCTATATGTTGAAGTACCTAACACAAGATAGAGCATAACAAGAGGGATGTGGTAACCTTCGCTTTGTTGTGTGAAAATTTTACTAGCAATAATTAGGATTTTTTACATTCCACATCCTAGAATACTAAACACGATATAGAGTAGCAAGGGGTGGCCTAGAGTTTATGGTGTGAAAATTTCAGTTAGAAAAATAATGGTTTTTTAGATTCTATATCTTAAAGAACCAAACAAAAGAGAGAGTAATGTGAGGGTCGTGGGGGCTTGTGTTTTGTAGTGTGAAATTTTTAATTGCAATAACTTAAGTTTTTTGGATTCTATATCAAGAAATATTTAACATAAGATAGAGTAGTGAGGGTGTGAGGGTGGCTTGGGGTTTGTAATATGAAAATTTCAGTAGCAAAAGTTAGAATTTTGGGATTCTACATCTTAAAATGCAAAACACAAGAGAGATATTAGCGAAAGGATGGGGGTGAAAGTTTTAGTTATGTAACACCCCCCAACACTAAATATAGATATTCATATAACAATAATTTTGACAAGGTAGCACATATGTGTACATGTGTATAAATATAATTTTTTTGTCAACTATATCACTTTGAGAAACAGTAAAAGTGTTTTCTCACATATAATCCAGTATATAGAAAAATCACCATTTTATATAAAAAACGTAACACCCATCATAGTCACGCTATTCTCAAACTTATTTACTATAAAATTTCAAGAGTTATATAGGACACAACATCCCAAAGTTATAATATGATAAACTCAAAAATCAAAATAATAGCCTATACTTTCAGAAGAAGTAAGGACATTTTGCATCTTATAACTTTTTGAATATAGACAACAATTTATACAATAATAATGATTGTAAAAATTAGAATATGCCCACAACACAACCCAGCAGGTCGTCATCCATGTACACTGATTCTCAGAACTTATAGGAACCCCAATAGCTTGCCCAATAAGTCCATGGTATCAAGTATCACCAGACTTACCTACAATGTATAAATTATATGTGGTAACTCTCAACAAGTAAAGATTATGCATGTCAAAGAATAATCCATAATATCAAGTCTTGCATCTCAAAATGCTATGCCCACAATGCAATTCCATGCATCAAAATATTTCTCTCAAAATCATTTCTTTCTTGGACCCCTGACCAATGTTACTATCCCATGCACCGGAAAAAAGCTCTGCACATCACTATAATCCAATGGCCAATAATGATATAAGCCCAATGGCCAATATTGATATAAGCAAACAAATCCATGCATACTCATACGCATGCAAATCCATGCACGTGAACCTGCAAATCTATGCATACAACCATGTAAATCCATGCATGCCTCGGTGCACTAGTAGTGGTCAGCAAAATATTTTTCTTTATCAAAATCATGCCGTGTAATGCAAGATTTATCACAATGCTCGTATATGATGCATGCACGTGCCAATGCCCATGTATGTATGCTCAATAGACATGAATGACAGTAATGCGTGCCCTCTGCTATGCACATATGATCTATGGTATTACATATAAATCACATATTTACTATGTCTATACATTGTAGTTGTAAATGAATCTTTACTTACCTTTGATCGGTTGTGTGTTACTTCTAGGTTTCTTAAGTATTACTTCTCAACCCAAGATGTGAAACAATCTATAAAAATACAAGACATCAATCACCATCTTCAATTAACAAGTTCATTATACCTAATGTAGTATAATGATTTTGAATCTCAATTTAACTAAACAACCTTACCACTTAGAAACTATAACCGAATACAACCTTCTACGTACCTTTGTTCCACATCTTAAATGTATACTAACCTCATTTAATTGATTTATTATAAATCTTATAACACCCCCCTAAATGTTAAGGATCAAATGCACCACATCTATGCTGAAACATGTTAATGAACCAATGGGACAGATTCACAACTTCACATTTTCTTTCTACCATATTAATTTACATGATGATTTTGACACCCTTAGACATATTTCATCCACTCCCCAATTTTTATCACACTTAGCTAACATAAAAAATAATGTAACCATGTCATAGAATGGCTAAAACTCATGGATATAGCTTCCTAAGTTCATCTCCCTTCATAGCACACTGAAACAGATTTGTCCTACAATGATAGTTTTGCGCACTTGATGACATTAATAGTTTTGGCACCCTTACGTATACTCAATCACTCCCAAATTGTTATCACACTTAGATAAATATAACATATACAAAGAGACAACCAGGTTATATTCTTGCCAAAACTAATGGATTTAATGCTGCAAAACCAATCCCCTTCATACAGGACAGAATCTGAAATTCGATGGTGACAGTTTTGAGCATCTCTTCAATATCATGCCCTATTTCAATTTCTAACTGATGAAAATTTATTACAATACTCTTAACTCATATATAAACATGTATATGATGATACTTATAGGTTTTATTCAACATAACATACACTTTTGAAGCCTAAAACACAAGAATACAACAAGGTGATAGTTTCTAGCACAAGTATTTTCTACCAAGTATTCGCAACCAAACACCAACGCCTATCTAATAATATCCTAACATATTTATAAATAATATTCAAAGCTTAATAAGGCAATAAACCTCAAAATAAATATGAAAGTCATGTTTTCTACTTGAACTTGTTTATTTATCCTTCTCTTTGCTTGTTTTGCCTCCTTTTTTGGTTGGAATCACTTAGGACCTATTTAGAGAGCTTTTTCTATGTATTTAGAAGCGGAAATGGTGCAGAAGAAGGTTCAAGTCATGGCTGTTAGCTTAAGAGTGAAGAATAGGTTGAGGTGCTAGTTTGAAAAGTCTAAGCATGAGGTGGTATAAGTTTGAGGTGGCATGTAATGATAAAATCTGATTTTCTCCCTTATCTTGCAGCCCTAATCTTGTGTTTCTTACATATTCTTATTTGGTTGCAACCTATCTTAGTCACCATTTATTCCCATAGGTAATTCCTATGTCCGTTCATTAAGTTCTTCACCCGATTGTCACCCAATTCTTGAATAATTATCCATATTAAAAATTATATAATCTTATACATAAATGAATATTGTAATATCACCTTTCAATCAAGTATCTGATGTCCAATGTCCCAAATATGCAATTTAGCCATATATACTTTTGAAATACCTAGATGAAATCAAATCAAACCGTATAAGTTTTCTAGTAACACTTTTAACGTTTCCAAAATTATAATCTATATATCCCATCTATATCCAATATTAATCAACCTCATTTTCTTCATTTTCTTCTTATTGCAATATAAAATCAACTACTTAGATTTAGAAATTCAATAACTAATACCATGTAAGAGCTTCAGAATTAAATTTAATATTCAAAAATGCCGTATAAAATAAAATAAATTATGTAATGTCAATATAAATACAAGTAGCATATAAAATTAGCACGTATTGCATGAATCATATTGGTCAAGTGATTAGTATGAGGCTTGGCTATTACATCCTTCCCTCCTTATAAAAATTTCGTCCCTGAAATTTTACTTACCAAAAAGCTCTAGATATTTAATTATCTTTTTATGCTTCCTTTCCCAACTAGCTTCTTCTATTGATTGACTTCTCCTTGGTACTTTAACTAATGAGATATTCTCATTTTGAAGTTGCTTTACATCCCTTACTAAAATCTCTATAGGTCTTTCTTCATATCTCAGACCTCAATTTAGTTTTATTGGTTCCTTCTTCAGTAGATGAACTAGATTCATGATATACTTCCTTAAAATGAACACATGAAACACATTGTGAACTCGAGACAATGATGCAAAGAGGTCGAGTTTATAGGCAATATCCCCAATTATCTCAGTAATGCAAAATAAATCAATGTACCTAGGATCAAGTTTGTTTGTAACATCCCTAAATTTTTTTTTCTGCCCAAGCTGCATAATCCATTTCATTGGAGACACCTTCAAAATTTTGTTCCCCTATCATAAATTGCAACGATATTCCTCTTTAATCTGCATAACTCTATGGTCACCTCTGACTAGTTTCCATATATTGGCAATTTGTTCTACCACTTCTATCATTTCCCAAATCATATTCAGCCTAAAAGAACACCAAATTCATTTTAATCAAATGATGACCTATATTTTCTATCATACAATGCCTCATAGACAACTATCCCAAGTAGCCTTATCACTATTGTTATAAGAAATTCAACCCAAGGAAAATTTTCTCAATTGACATGAACAATCTAATGTACAAGCTCTAATCATATCTTGCAAAGTCTAATTTGATTGTTCTGATTGTCCATTGATACATAGATGATCACAATACTAAAATATAATTTTGTTCCCAATACCTAATGTAAGATCTTCTTGGAAATAGACAAACACCTTAAATCTACATCAAAACTAATAGACACTAATAAATCATAAAGTCTAACCACTTCTTATACATTTATCTTTCCATAGATTTCCAAGAAATACCTAGGGTAAATTGAGAAATAATGAGCATATTCAATTAACATATGAATAATAACCCAATTCCATTATCATATACAAAATTCATGAATCCTTTCCCATTTCCACCTGAAAATAAAAGCAGAACTAAATCATTCATACATATGAACTTTCACGTATATCCTTTTTTTTAGTGGCAAATCAAATATTAACAATATATTCCATAATAGCTCGTCTAGTATCCGATATCCGTACATTTTCTTGAGATCACAAACATCATTCATACCACTAAATAAAATAAACAAAAAGTAGATAATCATCACCTAAAACTTAGTCTTGCAATTCATTATCCCTCATTGTCACATCTATCATTTATTAAGAAATTATTATCACTTATCACAAAAATCTATTTAAGTACCTTTTATGCCTTCCATCTTAATCCTAACCTTTCATCGACCTTGTTTTAAGCATTTGAAATTGGATCAATCAAAATCAGTCTTACCAAAATATTAGTAAACAGATAATTCACCCTCTATACAACCATCAACTCCCATAATAGTTTATGATGTAAAATTTGTTTGAATATTAGTCTATTGAGATATTTCATTCCAATGACATCTGTAGTTATATAGATCATACAATATATTAACTTACTAATAATATCCATACTTTCTTCAAGTTCAACTCTTTTTAAGTATATAGACATTTCAAGTACTTTGGTTTTGTAATGTAACATGTAGTATTACATAAATAATCTAATTAACTCGAAGAGTGTCGAGTAACATTTCTATATTACATCAAACATATACCAAAACACAATGAGATACACTACTAAACATAATAAATAACTTATATCTAAAGTTGGAGTCACTATTGAAGCTCAAATCAATTCTCTTTAAGTGATTAGAGATTTCTTCCCACTTGGCGAACCATTCTAATTTCATATACCTGTATGTATGATGAAATAAAACAGTAACAACTAAGGAGAAATTTTGACTGAATACCTAATAATATCACTAACCTAGAAAACTTTTCTTATTTCTATCATATTTATGGGTCTTCTCTATTTCAGTACAACCTTGAAGTTTTGAATAGTTACAAGGACACCTTCTTAAGAAAATTACCAGTCCCAAAAATAAATATTGTATTACATAACCAGAAGATCGCATTTAATAAATTGAACATATAATTTCTACTTCCTTAAAGTTTCCAAGATCATATTGAAAGGTCAATCATATTTCTCCTCATTGTACACTGAGATATCATCAATGAATATCACCCCAAACATACCCATATAGAATCATCAAACACATTATTCATCATGTATATCAAAATAATTAAGGCATTAGTCAACCCAATAGCACAATAAGAAATTCAAAATTAATTCAAACTTAAAATCAATGCTCAAGTTCACAATAACTCCTCTTAATTTATTTAAATAAACCTTAGTATGAAAAATTTGTACTTATTACAAATTATTACTCAATTCAGTTGCAATAAGTAATATATAACCTCAGGATTCATCTTTCTTCTAGGTGAATATGAAGTGAGCTTGTTTAGGAGAAGCATTAGACCTTAATGCCATGCCCAATATTATAACAATGTCACTTAAGGTTCATTGAATTCCAATAGGTGTATATGATAAACTAAAAGAGAGATTGGATTTGTTCTTATAACTATATCCAGGATAAAATCAATTGATTAGTCAATAGCATACCCAAAAACTTCTTTTCAACATGTATCAAGAGATCTAAATGTTAGAGTAGGATGCCCAACGCCCCAATTGGATTGGGTGTATTATACTCTTTTGCTTTTGTAAAGACAATCTTATTGGGAATCATATTAATAAAAATGCATTCTCTTTATCTTATGTCTTGCATCTTTTATTTCTTCACATTAGATAAAATCCTTAAACCAAATTTAGCTATGGGGCATGGTTGCGCATATGATGGCGATCATGGAACATTCTCTAAGGCTTTGGTTTTAAATAAGTTCTGAGCTGAGGGCTTTTTGAGATGGGACATCAAATAACTCAGCAAGACTCGCACATATGATGCATGCTCATGAGACGAGGATGTCATATTCTATTGGCATTATCATAGAGACATAAGTGCATGTATGTGTGTGCTTGTTAGGGAACAAGTACACCGAACATGGCCCACAAGAAATTCTTAGCCGGAGGCTTTGCCTATCGAAATAAGAATTTTTGTGTTGCGATAGTACACGATTAGTCCTCAGACTTAAGGCACAATGGTAGCCTTATGTGCATCCTACAACACTTTGATATATCTTCTGATTGTTTGACATTCACAAATGGGGTATGTTGGGTGTTGCACTGATGTGCATGTAGGTTTGTCAATGGTCAACATAGAATTCGACACTTGTCTTTTTAAACAAGGAAATCTCCTATGTTTTCATAGTTCGTGATTCAAAGACCTTGGCCAAGGTAGGATAAATCATGATTTATCAAGAATCATTGGAACTTGAAATGGGACCACAGTTATTGAATTATTTTAGGGTTTTGACTTATAATCCATGCCCTAGATTTAATCGGGAGATTAGTTATCGAAAGGATCGTACGTGTATGGTACTCGCAACTGAAATAGGTTTACTCACTATTTCACCTATGACTAGTTTGCCATGATTACTTGTTAGGTGTTTTCATGGATAGTGAGGTTCTTGGAATTAAGGAGTTGATTCCAAGCAGATTAATTAACTAGCTTAGTAGTGAACCTAAGAGGGTCACACATCTTTATGGAAAGTAACATTTCTAATTTTAGAATTTATCCAATTATTGGAAATTAATTAATTAATACTAATGATTAATTAATTAAGGGCTTTATTTAATTGAATGGTTAAATTAAATTATTCAATTAAGTAATTGGATTATTTAATTGGACTTAATTTGATTAGGAAGCCCAATTGGAGTAAATTAAATTAATCAATTAGATTGATTAAATTGATATTGAATCAATTGGATTGATTTGGGGATTTTTGAGTCCAAACCTAAAATTAATAAGAGTCACTTAAGAAGCCCAGTAAAATATGAAGAGAATAAATTAAATAAATATGATTTATTTAATTATCATATTTATAGATAAATAAATATAGTGACCAATTTTATGGGATAACATAGGCCATTAAGATTTAATTTATATATAAATATAATTATGGTAGATATATATAATATATATCTATCTTGATATTATTTGAAGAGTTCAAATTAATATCAACAATGTATGAAGATAATTTTGATGATTAATGTAGTCTCAAATTAATCCACATACAATAGGAGAGAGAAAAGAGAAGAGTTTTTGGGATATTTTGAATCCTTCTAAGATAAGACTTTGAAATAATTCAAAATTGTCAAACTCTCCAAGAGTTGGAGAATAATCAAATTTTCAACCCTATAAATGCTTATGGACGAAAATTACATAATTATTTTTAGTGAATTTAAACAAAAATTATTTTGTTTAAGTCTTCTATTTTTCTCTCTAAGAAAAGAAAGAAAAGGAAAAGCGTTTTCTTGTAATCTTGATTTTCTTGTTCTTTAAAGAAAATCAGTTTCTTGTTATTCTCTTCATATTATTGTTTCAAGAACTTAAACAATCAATCTTTATTGTTTTTGAAAATTTACTCCGATTCTAGATTAGTAAATAATTAAAAGGATACTAGTGAATCATTTTAATTGGTGTTGCTCTTCAATATTGTGGACCTAATAGAGGGGAGACACATGGATCCCTGTGAATTCTGATAGTCCAGGATAAGCAATCATTATAACTCTAATAGCATGTACCTAATTGTTAACACTCAATAGCAACATATCAAGGTTGAAACATGCTAAGTGATCAAATGTGGCAGATTCACATTTTCATATTTTCTTGCTGTCAAGTTTAGTTGCATGATAATTTTAACATCCCTAAGCATATCCAATCACTCCCAAATTTTTACCACACTTATATAACATATATATAAATGTAACCATATCATAGAATTCCTAAAAATCATGGATATATCTTCCCAAGTTCAGCTCTCTTCACGACATACTGAAACAGATTGTTTCCTACCGTGACAGTTTTGCACACTTCATGACATTAATGGTTTTGGCACCCTTAAGTATATTCAATCACTCCAAAATTTTCACCACACTTAGATAACATATATAAGGAGACAACCAGGTCATATTATTACCAAAAATAATGGATTTAGCTCCCTTAATTCAGTTTCCTTCACAGCACACCAAAAGAGATTTTGCTATTTTGGCAGTTTGAGTGTTTCTCCAATATCATTCTCTATTTCAATTTCCAACTGATAAAACTTCATTCCAATACTCTTAACTCATATATGGTCATGTAAATGATAATAATTATAGGTTTTATTCAACATACCATACACTTTTGAAGCCTAAAACACAAGAAAATAGTAAGATGACAGTTTCTGCCACAACTATTTCCTATTAAGTGTTTGTGATCAAAAACCCTTTCTTTGTGCACCAAAGTCTAACTAAAAACTTCCTAACACTTTTATAAGAGATATTGAAAGCTTAATAAACCATAAAACCATTCATAATAATCTGAAAACCAAAGGCAAAACCGTAGATAAGTGTTACCTATGCAGATTTTGAGGCTAACTTGATGGTAATCACTTCTTCTTTGCTTTTCTTGCTTTTATTTCAACTTGGAATCAATTTGGATCACTTGGAGACCTTAAGGTGTGTGTTTGGAAGATGAAAATGGCTGAAATTAGGGTCTGGTCGTTGCTTAAGGGTGAAGGGTTTGAGGTGTTAGCTTGAGATGTTAGCTTAAGCTTAATAAGAAAGCATGAGGTGGCAAGTAAATGGCAAAATCTGATTTTGTCCCTTATCTTGCAGCCCTAATCTTGTGTGTCTCACCTATTTTTATTTGGTTGCAACCTATCTTAATCACCATTCATTCCCATAGGTAATTCCTATGTCCGTTCATTCGATCTCCAAACCGATTCGCATCCGATTCTTAAAGAATTATCTAGTTTGCATTTCTAAAATCATATGCACATATGGGCCTTGTAATATGACACTTAAATCACATTATATCATATCCAATATCCCAAGTATGCTAATTTACAAATATATACTTTTGAAATAACTTGATCAAATTAAATTAAACCGTATAAGCTTACTAGTAACACTTTTAACACTTCCAAAATTATAACCTATATATCCCATCTATATCTAATATTGATCCACCTCATTTTCTTCTTATTTCAATATAAAACCAACTACTTAGATTAGGAAATTCAATAACTAATACCGTACAAGAGCTTCAGAATTAAGTTTAATATTCAAGAATGTCGTATAAAATGAAATAAATTATGCAATGTCAATAGAAATGCAAATAGCATATAAAATTAACACGTAATGCATGAATTATATTTGGCCATGTGAGTAGTAAGAGGCTCGGGTATCACACGTTACTCTATCATTTTTGTTCTGTATTTGAGATTGTAGAATAAAAAAAACTCAAATTTTTACTATAGAATTTTCACACAACAAATTGAAAGCCACCACCACCCTCTCATTACTCTCTCACTTTTGTTTTGTATTTTAGGATTTACATTCCAAACAATCCTAGTTTTAGCCAATGAAACTTTCACCCCCACCCACTCGCCAATATCTCTCTTGTGTTATATATTTTAGGATTTAGAATTCAAATAACCTTACTTTTCCTCATACTACAAACATTAGGCCACCCCCCGCCCCTCCCTACTCTCTCTTGAGTTTTGTATTTCAACATGCAGAATCAAAAGCATTTTAGTTTTTGCACCTGAAATTTTCACCCCCACCCGCTCGCTAACGCCACGTATTTTTTGGGTATGTTAAGATATAGAATCCATAAAATCCTAGTTTTCACTATAGAAAGTTTCATATTACGAACCCCAGGCCACCCCCACCCTTCCCTACTCTCTCTTGAGTTTTGTATTTTAGGATGCAGAATTAAAAAAATAATAGTTTTTGCAACTGAAATTTTCACCTCCACTCTCTCGCTAACATCTCTCATTTTTTGTGTATTTTAATATATAGAATCCATAAAATCCTAGTTTTCACTATAGAAAGTTTTATATTACGAACCCGAGGCCACCCCCATCCATTCACTACTCTATCTGTTTTGTTCTATATTACGTGATGTAGAATCTAAAAAACCATAATTTTTGCTATTATAAATTTCACACAACAATGATTTAGAATCTAAACAATATTAGTTTTTGCTACCTCTGGCCACCATTTCGCAACTCTCTCTTGTGTTCTGTATTTCATAATATTGAATCCTAAAAATTCTTATTTTTGCTACCATGAACTTTACACTACAAACCCAAGGCCACCGCCACCCTCTCGTTACTCTATCATTTTTGTTCTGCATTTGAGATTATAGAATCCAAAAAAACTCGAATTTTTACTATGGAATTTTAACAAAACAAATTGAAAGCCACCACCACCCTGTCATTATTGTCTCACTTTTTTTTTGTATTTTAGGATTTACATTCCAAACAATCCTAGTTTTAGCCAAAGAAATTTTCACCCCCACCCACTCGCTAATATCTCTCTTGTGTTATTTATTTTAGGATTTAGAATTCAAATAACCTTAGTTTTCCTCATACTACAAACATCAGGCCACCCCCCGCCCCTCCCTACACTCTCTTGAATTTTGTATTTCAAGATTCAGAATCAAAAACATTTTAGTTTTTGCACCTGAAATTTTCACCCCCACCCTCTCGCTAACGCCTCGCATTTTTTGGGTATGTTAAGATATAGAATCTATAAAATCCTAGTTTTCACTATAGAAAGATTCATATTACGAACCCTGGCCACCCCTGTCCATTCACTACTCACTCTATTGTTTCTATATTTCGTGATGTAGAATCTAAAAAATCATAATTTTTGCTATTAACAACTTCGCACAATAAAGAATTAGAATCCACACAATATTAGTTTTTGCTTCACCCACCCTTCCGCAACTCTCTCTTGTGTTCTCTGTTTCATAATATTGAATCATAAAAACTCTTGTTTTTGCTACCATAAAGTTTACACTACAAACCCAAGGCCACCGCCACCCAATTATTACTCTATCAATTATGTTCAGTATTTCAGAATGTGGAATCCAAAAAATCCTAATTTTTGCTACTTAATTTTCACATAACAAACCGAAGGCTACCACTACCCTCTCATTACTCTCTCACTTTTGTTTTGTATTTTTGCATTTACTATCCAAAGAATCCTAGTTTAGCCAATGAAATTTTCTCCGCCACCCCGTCGCTAATATCTCTCTTCTGTTATATTTTATGATTCAGAATTCAAATAACCCTAGCTTTCTTCACATAACAAACATCAAGCCACCGCCCCCCTCCTTACTCTCTCTTGAGTTTTGTATTCGAAGATGCAGAATTAAAAAAAAAAATAGTTCTTGCAATTGAAAAATTTCCCGCCACCCTCTCGCTAACATCTCGCATTTTTTTGGGTATTTTAAGATATAGAATCCATAAAATCCTAGTTTTCACTATAGAAAGTTTAGTATTACGAACCCTAGGCCATCCCCGTCCATTAACTACTCTCTCTGTTGTGTTCTATATTTTGTGATGTAGAATCCAAAATGCCCGAATTTTTGTTATTGAAAAATTCACAGAATAAAGATTTAGAATCCAGACAATACCAATCTTTGCAACCCCCACCCTTTCGCAACTATTTCTTGTGTTCTGTATTTCATAATATTGAATCCTAAAAACTCTTATTTTTGCTACCATGAATTTTACACTACAAACCCAAGGCCTTCGCCACCCTCTCGTTACTCTATCATTTTTGTTCTCTATTTCAGATTGTAGAATCCAAAAAAACTCTAATTTTTACTACGGAATTTTCACACAACAAATTGAAAGCCACCACCACCCTCTCATTACTCTCTCACTTTTGTTTCGTATTTTAGCATTTACATTCCAAACAATCCTAGTTTCAATAAGCTCAAGAGGGGACACTAGGGAATAATTCAAGTATAGGTTGGCTTCAAAGGCTCAAACGGTCCAAAAATAGCCTAAATCATTTCTCTAATGTTATACCACGTAGGATTTCGCCTCGACTAGTGATCAAACAAGTTCTAGAGATTGGTGGATCATTTAGAAAATAATTAGATCAAATATGAGTAGTTGGCTTTATAAATCTATTCGGATGATAAATGAAAGTTGATAAACTACTACTTTCACACACACACACAAGACCATGAAGTTAAGTGAAACCAATATGCATGTTAACATGTAAACTTGGTATATTTTTTCTAATATTTTGAGATCAGAGGTTAGAAAAATCTTTCTTGACTTTGGTAACCTGATTCATAGGGAGATTGTCATGAGAATTTCATGTTTGATGCTTGAGGACAAGAAAATCTTCAAGTTTGGGGGTATTTGATAAGTTAGTTTTATACCAATAATTCATATACCTTTTGATTAACATTTGGTTTGTTTTCAAGTGTTTGTGTTACTTTTTATGCATTTAATGTGAAATCTTGTAGGTAATGGCAATAAGAGAAGAAAATGGAAAGAAATCAAAAAACTTGGTTGAAATGTTGAAGAATTCGAGTTGTGGTGCCACTGATGGCGGTTTTGGTATTTCAATCATAACTCTGAGGAATAATTTCATATAAACTTTATTCTTAATCCATTAGAAATCCAAGATATAGATCTACAACTTTTATGTTTACCACAAAATCAAATTCGGTCGATTTAAATGAGAAAAAACTGACTTCAAGAGTCAGTACTGGGCTGCAATTTTCTGGGATGACACATCTTGATATTTCCAGCATAACCCTCTCCAAATAAGTCATATTTAGTTGATTCAAGTTCCAATGGAAATCCAACACACAGGGATACAATTCATATGAAGACACAAAATTCTATTTTGGCCTCTAAAGTGGTGAAAAATCAGTTGAAAGAGGCTAAAAGTGCTGCAGAAGCTGATTCTGGACAGCAAGTGCAGCGCCTAGGCGCTGCTTTCTAGCACCTAGGCGTTGTACCCACTGTCTTGGACAGACAAGGCAGTGCCTAGGCGCTGCCGGGCGGACAAGTAAGGTCAAAATGGGCATTTTGCCCTCTTTAGGGCAATTCCCCAGCTATTTTGAGGGATTCCAAAAGCCTCCAAATGAGTTTTTGGAGGGGGAGAAGAGTGAGGAGAAGCCAAGAAGCAAAGGAGAACAAGGAGAATTGGAGAGAAGAAGGTCATTCTTAGAGACAAGCCATTCTTGGAGACAAGGAAAGCTTCAACTATTACTTCCACATCATAAATTGGTGAACAATTTCCATGTTCTTTCTTATGTATTTCTTGAAGTTATATTCATACATGAGGAACTAAACTTTTCTTTCTAGAGGATGATGTAACCTTATTTGAACCTATATTTTGAATTCCAAATAATATTAGTTCAAGTTATTCATCTTGTTTAGTATTTCATCTTGATTAATTGGCCACTAATTGAGATTGTTTGACGTATGAGATTTGACACTCGAGAGAGGGAAGATTATACATGATCATAGGGATAACACAACCTAGGAATCATAGAGTTGAGAAGCTTATGAAACCTTTGAAGTTTTGAAAAACAATTCATTGAACTTTTGTAGAGTTTTATTCTTGAATTTTTATAGAGATATCAAAATTCATGTTAGAACTTATAGTCAATTCGGCACTCGACAGAGGGAATTGATTAGCTTAGGGATTCTTAACTTACATGTGTTGTTAACTTGAATTGGTATATTTTGGAAGGAAGAACATAGGTGATAATTAAGTGAGTCATTCCTCTAGAATTTCTTGCTCATAAGGTGTTTCTTGAATTGATTCTAAAAACTCCATTTTTATCTATGCATGTTTTATCTTACTTTACTTTGTTTACCAATCATCACTCAATTTTCTAGATAAAATTAGGACTATTTGAACTACGGTACTTAATGCAATTTTTGATTACAATCCTTTGTATTTTAGGATTTACATTCCAAACAATCCTAGTTTTAGCCAATGAAATTTTCACCCACACCCACTCGCTAATATCTCTCTTATGTTATATATTTTAGGATTTAGAATTCAAACAACCTTAGTTTCCTCATACTACATACATCAGGCCACCCCCCGCCTCTCCGTACTCTCTCTTGAGGTTTGTATTTCAAGATGCAGAATAAAAAACATTTTAGTTTTTGCACCTGAAATTTTCACCCCGGCCCTCTCGCTAACACCTCGAATTTTTTGGGTATGTTAAGATATATAGAATCCATAAAATCCTAGTTTTCACTATAGAAATTTTCATATTACGAACCCCAGGCCACCCCCACCCCTCCCTACTCTCTCATGAGATTTGTATTTTAGGATGCAGAATTAAAAAAATAATAGTTTTTGCAACTGAAATTTTCACCCCCACTCTCTCGCTAACATCTCTCATTTTTTAGGTATTTTAATATATAGAATCCATAAAATCGTAGTTTTCACTATAGAAAATTTCATATTACGAACACTAGGCCACCCCCGTCCATTCACTACTCTATCTGTTTTGTTCTATATTTCGTGATGCATAATCCAAAAACCATAATTTTTGCTTTTGAAAATTTCACACAACAATGATTCAGAATCCAAACAATATTAGTTTTTGCTACCTTAGGCCACCCTTTCGCAACTCTCTCTTGTGTTCTGTATTTCATAATATTGAATCTTAAAAACTCTTATTTTTGCTAACATGAATTTTACAGTACAAAACCCAAGTCCACCGCCACCCTCTCGTTACTCTATCATTTTTCTTCTGTATTTGAGATTGTAGAATCCAAAAAAACTCTAATTTTTACAATGGAATTTTCACACAACAATTGAAAGCCACCACCACCCTCTCATTACTCTCTCACTTTTGTTTTGTATTTTAGGATTTACATTCCAAACAATCCTAGTTTTAGCCAATGAAATTTTCACCCCCACCCACTCGCTCATATCTCTCTTGTGTTATATATTTTAGGATTTAGAATTCAAACAACCTTAGTTTCCTCATACTACAAACATCAGGCCACCCCCGCCTTTCCCTACTCTCTCTTGAGTTTTGTATTTCAAGATGCAGAATCAAAAACATTTTAGTTTTTGCACCTGAAATTTTCACCCCCACCCTCTCGCTAACACCTCGCATTTTTTGGGTATGTTAAGATATAGAATCCATAAAATCCTAGTTTTCACTATAGAAAGTTTTATATAACGAACACCAGGCCACCCGCACCCCTCCCTACTCTCTCTTGAGGTTTGTATTTTAGGATGCAGAATTAAAAAAATAATAGTTTTTGCAACTGAAATTTTCACCACCACTCTCTCGCTAACATCTATCATTTTTCTGGTATTTTAATATATAGAATCCATAAAATCCTAGTTTTCACTATAGAAAGTTTCATATTACGAACCCCAGGCCACCCCATCCCTCCCTACTCTCTCTTGAGGTTTGTATTTTAGGATACAGAATTAAAAAAATAATAGTTTTTGCAACTGCAATTTTCACCACCACTCTCTCGCTAACATCTCTAATTTTTTAGGTATTTTAATATATAGAATCCATAAAATCGTAGTTTTCACTATAGAAAATTTCATATTACGAACACTAGGCCACCCCCGTCCATTCACTACTCTATCTGTTTTGTTCTATATTTCGTGATGCAGAATCCAAAAACCATAATTTTTGCTATTGAAAATTTCACGGAACAATGATTTAGAATCCAAACAATGTTAGTTTTCGCTACCTCAGGCCACCCTTTCTCAACTCTCTCTTGTGTTCTGTATTTCATAATATTGAATCTTAAAAACTCTTATTTTTGCTACCATGAATTTTACACTACAAACCCAAGGCCATCGCCACCCTCTCGTTACTCTATCATTTTTGTTCTATATTTGAGATTGTAGAATCCAAAAAAACTCTAATTCTTACTATGGAATTTTCACACAACAAATTGAAAGCCACACCCCTCTCATTACTCTCTCACTTTTGTTTTGTATTTTAGGATTTACATTCCAAAGAATCCTAGTTTTAGCCAATGAAATTTTCACCCCCACCACTCGCTAATATCTCTCTTGTGTTATATATTTTAGGATTTAGAATTCAAATAACCTTAGTTTTCCTCATACTACAAACATCAGGCCACCCTCCGCCCCTCCCTACTCTCTCTTGAGTTTTGTATTTCAAGATGCAGAATCAAAAACATTTTAGTTTTTGCACCTGAAATTTTCACCCCCACCCTCTCGCTAACGCCTCGCATTTTTTGGGTATGTCAAGATATAGAATCCATAAAATCCTAGTTTTCACTATAGAAAGTTTCATATTACGAACCCTAGGCCACCCCTGTCCATTCACTACTCTCTCTATTGTTTCTATATTTCGTGATATAGAATCGAAAAAATCATAATTTTTGCTATTGAAAACTTCACACAATAAAGATTAAGAATCCACACAATATTAGTTTTTGCTAACCCCACCCTTCCGCAACTCTCTCTTGTGTTCTCTATTTCATAATATTGAATCATAAAAACTCTTGTTTTTGCTACCATAAATTTTACTACAAAACCCAAGGCCACCGCCACCTAATTATTACTCTATCATTTATGTTAAGTATTTCAGAATGTGGAATCCAAAAAATCCTAATTTTTGCTACTTAATTTTCACACAACAAACCAAAGGCTACCACAACCCTCTCATTACTCTCTCACTTTTGTTTTGTATTTTTGCATTTACTATCCAAACAATCCTAGTTTTAGCCAATGAAATTTTCTCCCCACCCCGTCCCTAATATCTCTCATCTGTTATATATTTTATGATTTAGAATTCAAATCACCCTAGTTTTCTTCACACAACAAACATCAGGCCACCACCACCCTCCTTACTCTATCTTGAGTTTTGTATTCGAAAATGCAAAATAAAAAAAATATAGTTTTTACAACTAAAATTTTTGCCCCCAGCCTCTCGCTAACATCTCACATTTTTGGGTATTTTAAGATACAGAATCCATAAAATCCTAGTTTTCACTGTAGAAGGTTTAATATTACGAATCCCAGGCCATCTCTGTCCATTAACTACTCTCTCTGTTGTGTTCTATATTTTGTGATGTAGAATCCAAAATACCCTAATTTTTTTGATTGAAAAATTCACACAATAAAGATTTAGAATCCTGACAATATCCATTTTTGCAACCCCCACCCTTTTCGCAACTCTCTCTTGTTTCTGTATTTCATAATATTGAATCTTAAAAACTCTTATTTTTGCTACCATGAATTTTACACTACAAACCCAAGGCCATCGCCACCCTCTCGTTACTCTATCATTTTTGTTCTGTATTTGAGATTGTAGAATCTAAAAAAACTCTAATTTTTACTATGGAATTTTCACCCCCACCCTCTCGCTAACGCCTCGCATTTTTTGGGTATGCTAAAATATAGAATCCATAAAATCCTAGTTTTCACTTTAGAAAGTTTCATATTACGAACCCCAGGCCACCCTTGTCCATTCACTACTCTCTCTATTGTTTCTATATTTCGTGATGTAGAATCTAAAAAATCATAATTTTTGCTATTGAAAACTTCACACAATAAAGATTTAGAATCCACACAATATTAGTATTTGCTACCCACCCTTTTCGCAACTCTCTCTTGTGTTCTGTATTTCATAATATTGAATCATAAAAACTCTTGTTTTTGCTACCATAAATTTTACACTACAAACCCAAGGCCACCGCCACCCAATTATTACTCTATCATTTATGTTCAGTATTTCAGAATGTCGAATCCAAAAAATCCTAATTTTTACTACTTAATTTTCACACAACAAACCGAAGGTACCACTACCCTCTCATTACTCTCTCACTTTTATTTTGTATTTTTGCATTTACTATCCAAATAATCCTAGTTTTAGCTAATGAAATTTTCTCCCCGACCCCGTCGCTAATATCTCTCTTTTTTTATATATTTTATGATTGAGAATTCAAATAACCCTAGTTTTCTTCACACAACAAACATCAGGCCACCACCCCCCTCCTTACTCTATCTTGAGTTTTGTATTCGAAAATGCAAAATAAAAAAAATATAGTTTTTACAACTAAAATTTTTGCCCCCAGCCTCTCGCTAACATCTCACATTTTTGGGGTATTTTAAGATACAGAATCCATAAAATCCTAGTTTTCACTGTAGAAGGTTTAATATTACGAATCCCAAGCCATCTCTGTCCATTCACTACTCTCTCTGTTGTGTTCTATATTTTGTGATGTAGAATCCAAAATACCCTAATTTTTTTGATTGAAAAATTCACACAATAAAGATTTAGAATCCTGACAATATCAATTTTTGCAACCCCCACCCTTTCTCAACTCTCTCTTGTGTTCTGTATTTCATAATATTGAATCTTAAAAACTCTTATTTTTGCTACCATGAATTTTACACTACAAACCAAGGCCATCGCCACCCTCTCGTTACTCTATCATTTTTGTTCTATATTTGCGAAAGTAGAATCCCAAAAAACTCTAATTTTTACTATGGAATTTTCAACAACAAATTGAAAGCCACCACCACCCTCTCATTACTCTCTCACTTTTGTTTTGTATTTTAGGATTTACATTCCAAAGAATCCTAGTTTTAGCCAATGAAATTTTTCACCCCCACCCACTCGCTAATATCTCTCTTGTGTTATATATTTTAGGATATAGAATTCAAATAACCTTAGTTTTCCTCATACTACAAATATCAGGCCACCCTCCGCCCCTCTCTACTCTCTCTTGAGTTTTGTATTTAAAGATGCAGAATCAAAAACATTTTAGTTTTTGCACCTGAAATTTTCACCCCCACCCTCTCGCTAACGCCTCGTATTTTTTGGGTATGTCAAGATATAGAATCCATAAAATCCTAGTTTTCACTATAGAAAGTTTCATATTACGAACCCCAGGCCACCCCTGTCCATTCACTACTCTCTCTATTGTTTCTATATTTCGTGATATAGAATCGAAAAAATCATAATTTTTGCTCTTGAAAACTTCACACAATAAAGATTTAGAATCCACACAATATTAGTTTTTGCTACCCCCACCCTTCCGCAACTCTCTCTTGTGTTCTCTATTTCATAATATTGAATCATAAAAACTCTTGTTTTTGCTACCATAAATTTTACACTACAAACCCAAGGCCACCGCCACCTAATTATTACTCTATCATTTATGTTCAGTATTTCAGAATGTGGAATCCAAGAAATCCTAATTTTTGCTACTTAATTTTTGCTACCACTACCCTCTCATTACTCTCTCACTTTTGTTTTGTATTTTTGTATTTACTATCCAAACAATCCTAGTTTTAGCCAATGAAATTTTCTCCCCCACCCGTCGCTAATATCTCTCATCTGTTATATATTTTATGATTTAGAATTCAAATCACCCTAGTTTTCTTCACACAATAAACATCAGGCCACCACCACCCCCTCCTTACTCTCTCTTGAGTTTTGTATTCGAAGATGGAGAATTAAAAAAAATAGTTTTTGAAATTGAAATTTTTGCCTCCACCCTCTCGCTAACATCTCGCATTTTTTGGGTATTTTAAGATATAGAATGCATAAAATCCTAGTTTTCACTATAGAAAGTTTAACATTACGCACCCAGGCATCCCCGTCCATTCACTACTCTCTCTGTTTTGTTCTATATTTCGTCATGCAGAATCCAAAACCATAATTTTTGCTATTGAAAATTTCACGGAACAATGATTTAGAATCCAAACAATGTTAGTTTTCGCTACCTCAGGCACCCTTTCTCAACTCTCTCTTGTGTTCTGTATTTCATAATATTGAATCTTAAAAACTCTTATTTTTGCTACCATGAATTTTACACTACAAACCCAAGGCCATCGCCACCCTCTCGTTACTCTATCATTTTTGTTCTGTATTTGAGATTGTAGAATCTAAAAAACACTAATTTTTACTATGGAATTTTCACCCCGACCCTTTCGCTAACGCCTCGCATTTTTTGGGTATGCTAAAACATAGAATCCATAAAATCCTAGTTTTCTATTTAGAAAGTTTCATATTACGAACCCCAGGCCACCCCTGTCCATTCACTACTCTCTCTATTGTTTCTATATTTCGTGATGTAGAATCTAAAAAATCATAATTTTTGCTATTGAAAACTTCACACAATAAAGATTTAGAATCCACACAATACTAGTTTTTGCTACCCCCACCCTTTTCGCAACTCTCTCTTGTGTTCTCTATTTCATAATATTGACTCATAAAAACTCTTGTTTTTGCTACCATAAATTTTTCACTACAAACCCAAGGCCACCGCCACCCAATTATTACTCTATCATTTATGTTCAGTATTTCAGAATGTGGAATCTAAAAAATCCTAATTTTTGCTACGTAATTTTCACACAACAAACCGAAAGGTACCACTACCCTCTCATTACTCTCTCACTTTTATTTTGTATTTTTGCATTTACTATCCAAATAATCCTAGTTTTAGCTAATGAAATTTTCTCCCCCACCCCGTCGCTAATATCTCTATTTTGTTATATATTTTATGATTGAGAATTCAAATAACCCTAGTTTTCTTCACACAACAAACATCAGGCCACCACCCCCTCCTTACTCTATCTTGAGTTTTGTATTCGAAAATGCAGAATAAAAAAATATAGTTTTTACAACTAAAATTCTGCCCCCAGCCTCTCGCTAACATCTCACATTTTTGGGGTATTTTAAGATATAGAATCCATAAAATCCTAGTTTTCACTATAGAAAGTTTAATATTACGAACCCCAGGCCATCCCTGTCCATTCACTACTCTCTCTGTTGTGTTCTATATTTTGTGATGTAGAATCCAAAATACCCTAATTTTTTTTATTGAAAAATTCACACAATAAAGATTTAGAATCCAGACAATATCAATTTTTGCACCCCCACCCTTTCTCAACTCTCTCTTGTGTTCTGTATTTCATAATATTGAATCTTAAAAACTCTTATTTTTGCTACCATGAATTTTACACTACAAACGCAAGGCCATCGCCACCATCTCGTTACTCTATCATTTTTGTTCTATATTTGAGATTGTAGATCCAAAAAAATTCTACTTTTACTATGGAATTTTCACACAACAAATTGAAAGCCACCACCACCCTCTCATTACTCTCTCACTTTTGTTTTGTATTTTAGGATTTACATTCCAAAGAATCCTAGTTTTAGCCAATGAAATTTTCACCCCCACCCACTCGCTAATATCTCTCTTATGTTATATATTTTAGGAGTTAGAATTCAAATAACCATAGTTTTCCTCATACTACAAACATCAGGCCACCCTCCGCCCCTCCTACTCTCTCTTGAGTTTTGTATTTCAAAGATGCAGAATCAAAAACATTTTAGTTTTTGCACCTGAAATTTTCACCCCCACCCTCTCGCTAACGCCTCGCATTTTTTGGGTATGTCAAGATATAGAATCCATAAAATCCTAGTTTTCACTAGAGAATAGTTTTAGCCAATGAAATTTCACCAACACCCACTCGCTAATATCTCTCTTGTGTTATATATTTTAGGAGTTAGAATTCAAATAACGATAGTTTTCCTCATACTACAAACATCAGGCCACCCTCTGCCCCTCCCTACTCTCTCTTGAGTTTTGTATTTCAAGATGCAGAATCAAAAACATTTTAGTTTTTGCACCTGAAATTTTCACCCCACCCTCTCGCTAACGCCTCGCATTTTTTGGGTATGTCAAGATATAGAATCCATAAAATCCTAGTTTTCACTATAGAAAGTTTCATATTACGAACCCCAGGCCACCCCTGTCCATTCACTACTCTCTCTATTGTTTCTATATTTCGTGATATAGAATCAAAAAATCATAATTTTTGCCCTTGAAAACTTCACACAAATAAAGATTAAGAATCCACACAATATTAGTTTTTGCTACCCCCACCCTTCGCAACTCTCTCTTGTGTTCTCTATTTCATAATATTGAATCATAAAAACTCTTGTTTTTGCTACCATAAATTTTACACTACAAACCAAGGCCACTGGCACCCAATTATTACTCTATCATTTATGTTCAGTATTTCAGAATGTGGAATCTAAAAAATCCTAATTTTTGCTACGTAATTTTCACACAACAAACCGAAGGGTACACTACCCTCTCATTACTCTCTCACTTTTATTTTGTATTTTTGCATTTACTATCCAAATAATCCTAGTTTTAGCTAATGAAATTTTCTCCCCACCCCGTCGCTAATATCTCTCTTTTGTTATATATTTTATAATTGAGAATTCAAATAACCCTAGTTTTCTTCACACAACAAACATCAGGCCACCCCCCCCCTCCTTACTCTATCTTGAGTTTTGTATTCGAAAATGCAGAATAAAAAAAATATAGTTTTTACAACTAAAATTTTTGCCCCCAGCCTCTCGCTAACATCTCACATTTTTGGGGTATTTTAAGATATAGAATCCATAAAATCCTAGTTTTCACTATAGAAAGTTTAATATTACGAACCCCAGGCCATCCTTGTCCATTCACTACTCTCTCTGTTGTGTTCTATATTTTGTGATGTCGAATCCAAAGTACCCTAATTTTTTTTATTGAAAAATTCACACAATAACGATTTAGAATCCAGACAATATCAATTTTTGCAACCCCCACCCTTTCTCAACTCTCTCTTGTGTTCTGTATTTCATAATATTGAATCTTAAAAACTCTTATTTTTGCTACCATGAATTTTACACTACAAACACAAGGCCATCGCCACCCTCTCGTTACTCTATCATTTTTGTTCTATATTTGAGATTGTAGATCCAAAAAAATTCTAATTTTTACTATGGAATTTTCACACAACAAATTGAAAGCCACCACCACCCTCTCCACTACTCTCTCACTTTTGTTTTATATTTTAGGATTTACATTCCAAAGAATCCTAGTTTTAGCCAATGAAATTTTCACCCCACCCACTCGCTAATATCTCTCTTGTGTTATATATTTTAGGAGTTAGAATTCAAATAACCATAGTTTTCCTCATACTACAAACATCAGGCCACCCTCCGCCCCTCCCTACTCTCTTGAGTTTTGTATTTAAAGATGCAGAATAATCAAAACATTTTAATTTTTGCACCTGAAATTTTCACCCCCACCCTCTCGCTAACGCCTCGCATTTTTTGGGTATGTCAAGATATAGAATCCATAAAATCCTAGTTTTCACTATAGAAAGTTTCATATTACGAACCCCAGGCCACCCCTGTCCATTCACTACTCTCTCTATTGTTTCTATATTTCGTGATATAGAATCGAAAAAATCATAATTTTTGCTCTTGAAAACTTCACACAATAAAGATTAAGAATCCACACAATATTAGTTTTTGCTACCCCACCCTTCCGCAACTCTCTCTTGTGTTCTCTATTTCATAATATTGAATCATAAAAAACTCTTGTTTTTTGCTACCATAAATTTGACACTACAAACGCAAGGCCACTGGCACCCAATTATTACTCTATCATTTATGTTCAGTATTTCAGAATGTGGAATCTAAAAAATCCTAATTTTTGCTACGTAATTTTCACACAACAAACCGTAGGGTACCACTACCCTCTCATTGCTCTCTCACTTTTATTTTGTATTTTTGCATTTACTATCCAAATAATCCTAGTTTTAGCTAATGAAATTTATCCCCCACCCCGTCGCTAATATCTCTCTTTTGTTATATATTTTATGATTGAGAATTAAAATAACCCTAGTTTTCTTCACACAACAAACATCAAGCCACCTCCCCCCTCCTTACTCTATCTTGAGTTTTGTATTCGAAAATGCAGAATAAAAAAAATATAGTTTTTACAACTAAAATTTTTGCACCCAGCCTCTCGCTAACATCTCACATTTTGGGGTATTTTAAGATATAGAATCCATAAAATCCTAGTTTTCACTATAGAAAGTTTAATATTATGAACCCCAGGCCATCCCTGTTCATTCGCTACTCTCTCTGTTGTGTTCTATATTTTGTGATGTAGAATCCAAAATACCCTAATTTTTTTTATTGAAAAATTCACACAATAAAGATTTAGAATCCAGACAATATCAATTTTTGCAACCCCCACCCTTTCCCAACTCTCTCTTGTGTTCTGTATTTCATAATATTGAATCTTAAATACTCTTATTTTTGCTACCATGAATTTTACACTACAAACGCAAGGCCATCGCCACCCTCTCGTTACTCTATCATTTTTGTTCTATATTTGAGATTGTAGATCCAAAAAATTCTAATTTTTACTATGGAATTTTTCACACACAACAAATTGAAAGCCACCACCACCCTCTCACTACTCTCTCACTTTTGTTTTATATTTTAGGATTTACATTCCAAAGAATCCTAGTTTTAGCCAATGAAATTTTCACCCCCACCCACTCACTAATATCTCTCTTGTGTTATATATTTTAGGAGTTAGAATTCAAATAACCATAGTTTTCCTCATACTACAAACATCAGGCCACCCTCCGCCCCTCCCTACTCTCTCTTGAGTTTTGTATTTAAAGATGCAGAATCAAAAACATTTTAATTTTTGCACCTGAAATTTTCACCCCCACCCTCTCGCTAACGCCTCGCATTTTTTGGGTATGTCAAGATATAGAATCCATAAAATCCTAGTTTTCACTATAGAAAGTTTCATATTACGAACCCCAGGCCACCCCTGTCCATTCACTACTCTCTCTGTTGTGTTCTATATTTTGTGATGTAGAATCCAAAATACCCTAATTTTTTTTATTGAAAAATTCACACAATAAAGATTTAGAATCCAGACAATATCAATTTGTGCAACCCCACCCTTTCTCAACTCTCTCTTGTGTTCTGTATTTCATAATATTGAATCTTAAAAACTCTTATTTTTGCTACCATGAATTTTACACTACAAACGCAAGGTCATCGCCACCCTCTCGTTACTCTATCATTTTTGTTCTATATTTGAGATTGTAGATCCAAAAAAATTCTAATTTTTACTATGGAATTTTCACACAACAAATTGAAAGCCCCACCACCCTCTCATTACTCTCTCACTTTTGTTTTGTATTTTAGGATTTACATTCCAAAGAATCCAAGTTTTAGCCAATGAAATTTTCACCCACACCCACTCGCTAATATCTCTCTTGTGTTATATATTTTAGGAGTTAGAATTCAAATAACCATAGTTTTCCTCATACTACAAACATCAGGCCACCCTCCGCCCCTCCCTACTCTCTCTTGAGTTTTGTATTTCAAGATGCAGAATCAAAAACATTTTAGTTTTTGCACCTGAAATTTTCACCCCCACCCTCTCGCTAACGCCTCGCATTTTTTGGGTATGTCAAGATATAGAATCCATAAAATCCTAGTTTTCACTATAGAAAATTTCATATTACGAACCCCAGGCCACCCCTGTCCATTCACTACTCTCTCTATTGTTTCTATATTTCGTGATATAGAATCGAAAAAATCATAATTTTTGCTCTTGAAAACTTCACACAATAAAGATTAAGAATCCACACAATATTAGTTTTGCTACCCCCACCCTTCCGCAACTCTCTCTTGTGTTCTCTATTTCATAATATTGAATTATAAATACTCTTGTTTTTCTACGATAAATTTTACACTACAAACGCAAGGCCACTGGCACCCAATTATTACTCTATCATTTATGTTCAGTATTTCAGAATGTGGAATCTAAAATATCCTAATTTTTGCTACGTAATTTTCACACAACAAACCGAAGGGTACCACTACCCTCTCATTACTCTCTCACTTTTATTTTGTATTTTTGCATTTACTATCCAAATAATCCTAGTTTTAGCTAATGAAATTTTCTCCCCCACCCCGTCGCTAATATCTCTCTTTTGTTATATATTTTATGATTGAGAATTCAAATA
This sequence comes from Paulownia fortunei, assembly GCA_019321725.1. Classification (NCBI taxonomy): domain Eukaryota; kingdom Viridiplantae; phylum Streptophyta; class Magnoliopsida; order Lamiales; family Paulowniaceae; genus Paulownia; species Paulownia fortunei. The sequence continues at coordinate 12,697,783 of CM033112.1, forward strand.
ACCCTAGTTTTCTTCACACAACAAACATCAGGCCACCCCCCTCCTTACTCTATCTTGAGTTTTGTATTCGAAAATGCAGAATAAAAAAAATATAGTTTTTACAACTAAAATTTTTGCCCCCAGCCTCTCGCTAACATCTCACATTTTTGGGGTATTTTAAGATATAGAATCCATAAAATCCTAGTTTTCACTATAGAAAGTTTAATATTACGAACCCCAGGCCATCCCTGTCCATTCACTACTCTCTCTGTTGTGTTCTATATTTTGTGATGTAGAATCCAAAATACCCTAATTATTTTTATTGAAAAATTCACACAATAAAGATTTAGAATCCAGACAATATCAATTTTTGCAACCCCCACCCTTTCTCAACTCTCTCTTGTGTTCTGTATTTCATAATATTGAATCTTAAAAACTCTTATTTTTGCTACATGAATTTTACACTACAAACGCAAGGCCATCGCCACCCTCTCGTTACTCTATCATTTTTGTTCTATATTTGAGATTGTAGATCCAAAAAAATTCTATTTTTTACTATGGAATTTTCACACAACAAATTGAAAGCCACCACCACCCTCTCACTACTCTCTCACTTTTGTTTTGTATTTTAGGATTTACATTCCAAAGAATCCTAGTTTTAGCCAATGAAATTTTCACCCCCACCCACTCGCTAATATCTCTCTTGTGTTATATATTTTAGGAGTTAGAATTCAAATAACCATAGTTTTCCTCATACTACAACATCAGGCCACCCTCTGCCCCTCCCTACTCTCTCTTGAGTTTTGTATTTCAAGATGCAGTATCAAAAACATTTTAGTTTTTGCACCTAAAATTTTCACCCCCACCCTCTCGCTAACGCCTCGCATTTTTTGGGTATGTCAAGATATAGAATCCATAAAATCCTAGTTTTCACTATAGAAAGTTTCATATTACGAACCCAGGCCACCCCTGTCCATTCACTACTCTCTCTATTGTTTCTATATTTCGTGATATAGAATCAAAAAAATCATAATTTTTGCTCTTGAAAACTTCACACAATAAAGATTAAGAATCCACACAATATTAGTTTTTGCTACCCCCACCCTTCCGCAACTCTCTCTTGTGTTCTCTATTTCACAAATATTGAATCATAAAAACTCTTGTTTTTGCTACCATAATTTTTTCACTACAAACCCAAGGCCACCGCCACCCAATTATTACTATATCATTTATGTTCAGTATTTCAGAATGTGGAATCTAAAAAATCCTAATTTTTGCTACGTAATTTTCACACAACAAACCGAAGGGTACCACTACCCTCTCATTACTCTCTCACTTTTATTTTGTATTTTTGCATTTACCATCCAAATAATCCTAGTTTTAGCTAATGAAATTTCTCCCCCACCCCAACGCTAATATCTCTCTTTTGTTATATATTTTATTATTGAGAATTCAAATAACCCTAGTTTTCTTCACACAACAAACATCAGGCCACCACCCCCTCCTTACTCTATCTTGAGTTTTGTATTCGAAAATGCAGAATAAAAAAAATATAGTTTTTACAACTAAAATTTTTGCCCCCAGCCTCTCGCTAACATCTCACATTTTTGGGGTATTTTAAGATATAGAATCCATAAAATCCTAGTTTTCACTATAGAAAGTTTAATATTACGAACCCCAGGCCATCCCTGTCCATTCACTACTCTCTCTGTTGTGTTCTATATTTTGTGATGTAGAATCCAAAATACCCTAATTTTTTTATTGAAAAATTCACACAATAACGATTTAGAATCGAGACAATATCAATTTTTGCAACCCCCACCCTTTCTCAACTCTCTCTTGTGTTCTGTATTTCATAATATTGAATCTTTAAAAACTCTTATTTTTGCTACCATGAATTTTACACTACAAATGCATGGCCATCGCCACCCTCTCGTTACTCTATCATTTTGTTCTATATTTGAGATTGTAGATCCAAAAAAATTCTAATTTTTACTATGGAATTTTCACACAACAAATTGAAAGCCACCACCACCCTCTCACTACTCTCTCACTTTTGTTTTGTATTTTAGGATTTACATTCCAAAGAATCCTAGTTTTAGCCAATGAAATTTTCACCCCCACCCACTCGCTAATATCTCTCTTGTGTTATATATTTTAGGAGTTAGAATTCAAATAACCATAGTTTTCCTCATACTACAAACATCAGGCCACCCTCCGCCCCTCCCTACTCTCTCTTGAGTTTTGTATTTAAAGATGCAGAATCAAAAACATTTTAATTTTTGCACCTGAAATTTTCACCCCCACCCTCTCGCTAACGCCTCGCATTTTTTGGGTATGTCAAGATATAGAATCCATAAAATCCTAGTTTTCACTATAGAAAGTTTCATATTACGAACCCCAGGCCATCCCTGTCCATTCACTACTCTCTCTGTTGTTTTCTATATTTGTGATGTAGAATCCAAAATACCCTAATTTTTTTTATTGAAAAATTCACACAATAAAGATTTAGAATCCAGACAATATCAATTTTTGCAACCCCCACCCTTCTCAACTCTCTCTTGTGTTCTGTATTTCATAATATTGAATCTTAAAAACTCTTATTTTTGCTACCATGAATTTTACACTACAACGCAAGGCCATCGCCACCCTCTCGTTACTCTATCATTTTTTGTTCTATATTTGAGATTGTAGATCCAAAAAAATTCTAATTTTTACTATGGAATTTTCACACAACAAATTGAAAGCCACCACCACCCTCTCATTACTCTCTCACTTTTGTTTGTATTTTAGGATTTACATTCCAAAGAATCCTAGTTTTAGCCAATGAAATTTTCACCCCCACCCACTCGCTAATATCTCTATTGTGTTATATATTTTAGGAGTTAGAATTCAAATAACCATAGTTTTCCTCATACTACAAACATCAGGCCACCTCTCGCCCTCCCTACTCTCTCTTGAGTTTTGTATTTCAAGATGCAGAATCAAAACATTTTAGTTTTTGCATCTGAAATTTTCACCCCCACCCTCTCGCTAACGCCTCGCATTTTTTGGGTATGTCAAGATATAGAATCCATAAAATCCTAGTTTTCACTATAGAAAGTTTCATATTACGAACCCCAGGCCACCCCTGTCCATTCACTACTCTCTCTATTGTTTCTATATTTCGTGATATAGAATCGAAAAAATCATAATTTTTGCTCTTGAAAACTTCACATAATAAAGATTAAGAATCCACACAATATTAGTTTTTGCTACACCCACCTTCCGCAACTCTCTCTTGTGTTCTCTATTTCATAATATTGAATCATATAAAACTCTTGTTTTTGCTACCATAAATTTTACACTACAAACCCAAGGCCACTGACACCCAATTATTACTCTATCATTTATGTTCAGTATTTCAGAATGTGGAATCTAAAAAATCCTAATTTTTGCTACGTAATTTTCACACAACAAACCGTAGGGTACCACTACCCTCTCATTACTCTCTCACTTTTATTTTGTATTTTTGCATTTACTATCCAAATAATCCTAGTTTTAGCTAATGAAATTTTATCCCCCACCCCGTCGCTAATATCTCTCTTTTGTTATATATTTTATGATTGAGAATTCAAATAACCCTAGTTTTCTTCACACAACAAACATCAAGCCACCACCCCCCTCCTTACTCCATCTTGAGTTTTGTATTCGAAAATGCAGAATAAAAAAAATATAGTTTTTACAACTAAAATTTTTGCACCCAGCTTCTCGCTAACATCTCACATTTTTGGGGTATTTTAAGATATAGAATCCATAAAATCCTAGTTTTCACTATAGAAAGTTTAATATTACGAACCCCAGGCCATCCCTGTTCATTCGCTACTCTCTCTGTTGTGTTCTATATTTTGTGATGTAGAATCCAAAATACCCTAATTTTTTTTTTTGAAAAATTCACACAATAAAGATTTAGAATCCAGACAATATCAATTTTTGCAACCCCCACCCTTTCCCAACTCTCTCTTGTGTTCTGTATTTCATAATATTGAATCTTAAAAACTCTTATTTTTGCTACCATGAATTTTACACTACAAACGCAAGGCCATCGCCACCCTCTCGTTACTCTATCATTTTTGTTCTATATTTGAGATTGTAGATCCAAAAAATTTCTAATTTTTACTATGGAATTTTCACACAACAAATTGAAAGCCACCACCACCCTCTCATTACTCTCTCACTTTTGTTTTGTATTTTAGGATTTACATTCCAAAGAATCCTAGTTTTAGCCAATGAAATTTTCACCCCCACCACTCGCTAATATCTCTCTTATGTTATATATTTTAGGAATTAGAATTCAAATAACCATAGTTTTCCTCATACTACAAACATCAGGCCACCCTCCGCCCCTCCCTACTGTCTCTTGAGTTTTGTATTTCAAGATGCAGAATCAAAAACATTTTAGTTTTTGCACCTAAAATTTTCACCCCCACCCTCTCGCTAACGCCTCGCATTTTTTGGTATGTCAAGATATAGAATCCATAAAATCCTAGTTTTCACTAGAGAATAGTTTTAGCCAATGAAATTTTCACCCCCACCCACTCGCTAATATCTCTCTTGTGTTATATATTTTAGGAGTTAGAATTCAAATAACCATAGTTTTCCTCATACTACAAACATCAGGCCACCCTCTGCCCCTCCCTACTCTCTCTTGAGTTTTGTATTTCAAGATGCAGAATCAAAAACATTTTAGTTTTTGCACCTAAAATTTTCACCCCCACCCTCTCGCTAACGCCTCGCATTTTTTGGGTATGTCAAGATATAGAATCCATAAAATCCTAGTTTTCACTATAGAAAGTTTCATATTACGAACCCCAGGCCACCCCTGTCCATTCACTACTCTCTCTATTGTTTCTATATTTCGTGATGTAGAATCTAAAAAATCATAATTTTTGCTCTTGAAAACTTCACACAATAAAGATTAAGAATCCACACAATATTAGTTTTTGCTACCCCCACCCTTCCGCAACTCTCTCTTGTGTTCTCTATTTCACAATATTGAATCATAAAAACTCTTGTTTTTGCTACCATAATTTTTCACTACAAACCCAAGGCCACCGCCACCCAATTATTACTATATCATTTATGTTCAGTATTTCAGAATGTGGAATCTAAAAAATCTTAATTTTTGCTACGTAATTTTCACACAACAAACCGAAGGGTACCACTACCCTCTCATTACTCTCTCACTTTTATTTTGTATTTTTGCATTTTACCATCCAAATAATCCTAGTTTTAGCTAATGAAATTTTCTCCCCCACCCCAACGCTAATATCTCTCTTTTGTTATATATTTTATATTGAGAATTCAAATAACCCTAGTTTTCTTCACACAACAAACATCAGGCCACCACCCCCTCCTTACTCTATCTTGAGTTTTGTATTCGAAAATGCAGAATAAAAAAAAATATAGTTTTTACAACTAAAATTTTTGCCCCCAGCCTCTCGCTAACATCTCACATTTTTGGGGTATTTTAAGATATAGAATCCATAAAATCCTAGTTTTCACTATAGAAAGTTTAATATTACGAACCCCAGGCCATCCCTGTCCATTCACTACTCTCTCTGTTGTGTTCTATATTTTGTGATGTAGAATCCAAAATACCCTAATTTTTTTTATTGAAAAATTCACACAATAACGATTTAGAATCGAGACAATATCAATTTTTGCAACCCCACCCTTTCTCAACTCTCTCTTGTGTTCTGTATTTCATAATATTGAATCTTAAAAACTCTTATTTTTGCTACCATGAATTTTACACTACAAATGCATGGCCATCGCCACCCTCTCGTTACTCTATCATTTTTGTTCTATATTTGAGATTGTAGATCCAAAAAAATTCTAATTTTTACTATGGAATTTTCACACAACAAATTGAAAGCCACCACCACCCTCTCACTACTCTCTCACTTTTGTTTTGTATTTTAGGATTTACATTCCAAAGAATCCTAGTTTTAGCCAATGAAATTTTCACCCCCACCCACTCGCTAATATCTCTCTTGTGTATATATTTTAGGAGTTAGAATTCAAATAACCATAGTTTTCCTCATACTACAAACATCAGGCCACCCTCCGCCCCTCCCTACTCTCTCTTGAGTTTTGTATTTAAAGATGCAGAATCAAAAACATTTTAATTTTTGCACCTGAAATTTTCACCCCCACCCTCTCGCTAACGCCTCGCATTTTTTGGGTATGTCAAGATATAGAATCCATAAAATCCTAGTTTTCACTATAGAAAGTTTCATATTACGAACCCCAGGCCATCCCTGTCCATTCACTACTCTCTCTGTTATGTTCTATATTTTGTGATGTAGAATCCAAAATACCCTAATTTTTTTTATTGAAAAATTCACACAATAAAGATTTAGAATCCAGACAATATCAATTTTTGCAACCCCCACCCTTTCTCAACTCTCTCTTGTGTTCTGTATTTCATAATATTGAATCTTAAAAACTCTTATTTTTGCTACCATGAATTTTACACTACAAACGCAAGGCCATCGCCACCCTCTCGTTACTCTATCATTTTTGTTCTATATTTGAGATTGTAGATCCAAAAAAATTCTAATTTTTACTATGGAATTTTCACACAACAAATTGAAAGCCACCACCACCCTCTCATTACTCTCTCACTTTTGTTTTGTATTTTAGGATTTACATTCCAAAGAATCCTAGTTTTAGCCAATGAAATTTTCACCCCCACCCACTCGCTAATATCTCTATTGTGTTATATATTTTTAGGAGTTAGAATTCAAATAACCATAGTTTTCCTCATACTACAAACATCAGGCCACCCTCCGCCCCTCCCTACTCTCTCTTGAGTTTTGTATTTCAAGATGCAGAATCAAAAACATTTTAGTTTTTGCATCTGAAATTTTCACCCCCACCCTCTCGCTAACGCCTCGCATTTTTTGGGTATGTCAAGATATAGAATCCATAAAATCCTAGTTTTCACTATAGAAAGTTTCATATTACGAACCCCAGGCCACCCCTGTCCATTCACTACTCTCTCTATTGTTTCTATATTTCGTGATATAGAATCGAAAAAATCATAATTTTTTGCTCTTGAAAACTTCACATAATAAAGATTAAGAATCCACACAATATTAGTTTTTGCTACACCCACCCTTCCGCAACTCTCTCTTGTGTTCTCTATTTCATAATATTGAATCATAAAAACTCTTGTTTTTGCTACCATAAATTTTACACTACAAACCCAAGGCCACTGACACCCAATTATTACTCTATCATTTATGTTCAGTATTTCAGAATGTGGAATCTAAAAAATCCTAATTTTGCTACGTAATTTTCACACAACAAACCGTAGGGTACCACTACCCTCTCATTACTCTCTCACTTTTATTTTGTATTTTTGCATTTACTATCCAAATAATCCTAGTTTTAGCTAATGAAATTTTATCCCCCACCCCGTCGCTAATATCTCTCTTTTGTTATATATTTTATGATTGAGAATTCAAATAACCCTAGTTTTCTTCACACAACAAACATCAAGCCACCACCCCCCTCCTTACTCCATCTTGAGTTTTGTATTCGAAAATGCAGAATAAAAAAAATATAGTTTTTACAACTAAAATTTTTGCACCCAGCTTCTCGCTAACATCTCACATTTTTGGGGTATTTTAAGATATAGAATCCATAAAATCCTAGTTTTCACTATAGAAAGTTTAATATTACGAACCCCAGGCCATCCCTGTTCATTCGCTACTCTCTCTGTTGTGTTCTATATTTTGTGATGTAGAATCCAAAATACCCTAATTTTTTTTATTGAAAAATTCACACAATAAAGATTTAGAATCCAGACAATATCAATTTTTGCAACCCCCACCCTTTCCCAACTCTCTCTTGTGTTCTGTATTTCATAATATTGAATCTTAAAAACTCTTATTTTTGCTACCATGAATTTTACACTACAAACGCAAGGCCATCGCCACCCTCTCGTTACTCTATCATTTTTGTTCTATATTTGAGATTGTAGATCCAAAAAAATTCTAATTTTTACTATGGAATTTTCACACAACAAATTGAAAGCCACCACCACCCTCTCATTACTCTCTCACTTTTGTTTTGTATTTTAGGATTTACATTCCAAAGAATCCTAGTTTTAGCCAATGAAATTTTCACCCCACCCACTCGCTAATATCTCTCTTATGTTATATATTTTAGGAATTAGAATTCAAATAACCATAGTTTTCCTCATACTACAAACATCAGGCCACCCTCCGCCCCTCCCTACTGTCTCTTGAGTTTTGTATTTCAAGATGCAGAATCAAAACATTTTAGTTTTTGCACCTAAAATTTTCACCCCCACCTCTCGCTAACGCCTCGCATTTTTTGGTATGTCAAGATATAGAATCCATAAAATCCTAGTTTTCACTAGAGAATAGTTTTAGCCAATGAAATTTTCACCCCCACCCACTCGCTAATATCTCTCTTGTGTTATATATTTTAGGAGTTAGAATTCAAATAACCATAGTTTTCCTCATACTACAAACATCAGGCCACCCTCTGCCCCTCCCTACTCTCTCTTGAGTTTTGTATTTCAAGATGCAGAATCAAAAACATTTTAGTTTTTGCACCTAAAATTTTTCACCCCCACCCTCTCGCTAACGCCTCGCATTTTTTGGGTATGTCAAGATATAGAATCCATAAAATCCTAGTTTTCACTATAGAAAGTTTCATATTACGAACCCCAGGCCACCCCTGTCCATTCACTACTCTCTCTATTGTTTCTATATTTCGTGATGTAGAATCTAAAAAATCATAATTTTTGCTCTTGAAAACTTCACACAATAAAGATTAAGAATCCACACAATATTAGTTTTTGCTACCCCCACCCTTCCGCAACTCTCTCTTGTGTTCTCTATTTCACAATATTGAATCATAAAAACTCTTGTTTTTGCTACCATAATTTTTTCACTACAAACCAAGGCCACCGCCACCCAATTATTACTATATCATTTATGTTCAGTATTTCAGAATGTGGAATCTAAAAAACTTAATTTTTGCTACGTAATTTTCACACAACAAACCGAAGGGTACCACTACCCTCTCATTACTCTCTCACTTTTATTTTGTATTTTTGCATTTACCATCCAAATAATCCTAGTTTTAGCTAATGAAATTTTCTCCCCCACCCCAACGCTAATATCTCTCTTTTGTTATATTTTTATTATTGAGAATTCAAATAACCCTAGTTTTCTTCACACAACAAACATCAGGCCACCACCCCCCTCCTTACTCTATCTTGAGTTTTGTATTCGAAAATGCAGAATAAAAAAAATATAGTTTTTACAACTAAAATTTTTGCCCCAGCCTCTCGCTAACATCTCACATTTTTGGGGTATTTTAAGATATAGAATCCATAAAATCCTAGTTTTCACTATAGAAAGTTTAATATTACGAACCCAGGCCATCCCTGTCCATTCACTACTCTCTCTATTGTGTTCTATATTTTGTGATGTAGAATCCAAAATACCCTAATTTTTTTTTGAAAAATTCACACAATAAAGATTTAGAATCCAGACAATATCAATTTTTGCAACCCCCACCCTTTCTCAACTCTCTCTTGTGTTCTGTATTTCATAATATTGAATCTTAAAAACTCTTATTTTTGCTACCATGAATTTTACACTACAAATGCAAGGCCATCGCCACCCTCTCGTTACTCTATCATTTTTGTTCTATATTTGAGATTGTAGATCCAAAAAAATTCTAATTTTTACTATGGAATTTTCACACAACAAATTGAAAGCCACACCACCCTCTCATTACTCTCTCACTTTTGTTTTGTATTTTAGGATTTACATTCCAAAGAATCCTAGTTTTAGCCAATGAAATTTTCACCCCCACCCACTCGCTAATATCTCTCTTGTGTTATATATTTTAGGATTTAGAATTCAAATAACCTAGTTTTCCTCATACTACAAACATTTGGCCACCCTCCACCCCTCCCTACTCTCTCTTGAGTTTTGTATTTCAAGATGCAGAATCAAAAACATTTTAGTTTTTGCACCTGAAATTTTCACCCCCACCCTCTCGCTAACGCCTCGCATTTTTTGGGTATGTCAAGATATAGAATCCATAAAATCCTAGTTGTCACTATAGAAAGTTTCATATTACGAACCCCAGGCCACCCCTGTCCATTCACTACTCTCTCTATTGTTTCTATATTTCGTGATATATAATCGAAAAAATCATAATTTTTGTTATTGAAAAATTCACACAATAAATATTAAGAATCCACACAATATTAGTTTTTGCTACCCCCACCCTTTTGCAAATCTCTCTTTTGTTCTGTATTTCATAATATTGAATCATAAAAACTCTTGTTTTTGCTACCATAAATTTTACACTACAAACCCAAGGCCACCGCCACCTAATCATTACTCTATCATTTTTGTTCTATATTTTACAGTGTAGAATCCAAAAAATTGTAATTTTTGCTAATTAATTTTCACACAACAAACCAAAGGTTACCACCACCCTCTCATTACTCTCACTTTTGTTTTCTATTTTTGGATTTACTATCCAAACAATCCTTGTTTTAGCCAATGAAATTTTCTACCCCACCCACTCGATAATATCTCTCTTCTGTTATATATTTTATGATTCAAAATTCATATAACCCTAGTTTTCTTCACACTACAAACATCAGGCCACTGCCCCCCTTTTACTCTCTCTTGAGTTTTGTATTTCATGATGCAGAATAAAAAAAAATAGTTTTTGCAACTGAAATTTTTGCCCCCGCCTCTCGCTAACATCTCGAATGTTTTGGGTATTTTAAGATATAGAATCCATAAAATCCTAGTTTTCACTATAGAAAGTTTTATATTACGAACTCAGGCCACCCCCGTCCATTCACTACTCTCTTTATTGTGTTTTATATTTCGTGAAGTAGAATCCAAAACCCCTAATTTTTGCAATTGAAAATTTCACACAACAAATCCCAAGCCACCCTCATCAACTTGTTACTCTCTCTTGTGTTTTGTATTCCACGATATAGAATAAAGAAAACCCTAATTTTTGTTACTTAATTTTCACACTATAAATCCAAGGCCATTCCCACCTTTCGTTACTCTCACACTTTTGTTCTGCATTTTAGGATGTAGAATCCAAAAAATACTTATTTTTGCTAATGAGATTTTCACCCCCTCCCACTCGCTAATATCTCGCTTGTGTTCTGTATTATGATGTAGATCCAAAAAACCTTAATTTTGGCTACAAATGTTTTCACACTATAAAACCAATTGCTACCCCCATCCCCTTGCTACTCTCTCTTTTGTTTAGTATTCCAAGATGTAAAATTCAAAACACCCTAGTTTTTGCTACTAAATGTTTCACACTCCAAACCTGAGGCCACCATCGCCCCTTCATTACTCTCTCACTACTGTTCTATATGTCATGGTGTAGAATTCAAAAAACCCTAGGTTTTTGTAAGAAACATTTCACCCCACCCACTCGCTAATATATCTTTTGTGTTTTATAATTATTTATTCATAATCTAAACAACCTAGAGTTTTTGCTACAAAAGTTTCCATACTACAAATACCAGGCCACTCTCCAGCCCCTCGCTACTCTTTTTTCAGTTTTATATTTTAAGATATAGAATCCCAAAAATCCTAGTTTTAATTATAGACACTTTCACATAACAAATCCCACACCACCCCTACTCGTTCGCTACTCTCTCTTGTGTTCTGTATTTCTTGATATAGAATGCAAAAAACCCTAATTTTTGCTACTGAAACTTTAACACTACATACCCAAGGCCACCCCCACCCCTTCGCTACTCTCTCCTGTGTTTAGTGTTCTAAGATGTAGAATCCGAAAAACCCTAATTTTTTCTAAACAATTTTTCACATGTGTTCTGTATTTTATGATGCAGAATCCAAAAAACTCTTTTCTTTGCTATAAAAGTTTTCATACTACAAACAATAGGCCACTCAGCCCCTTGCTACTCTAACTTAGTTATGTATTTTAAGAGACAGAATTAACAAAACCCAAGTTTTTATAGCTAAAATTTTCACCCCTACCCTCTTGCTAAATTCTCTCATATGTTGTGTATTATAAGATATAGAATCTAAAAAACCATAGTTTTCGCAATAGAAAGTTTCACTATTCACACCCTTGGCTACCACACCCTTTCGCTACTCTCTCTTATGTTATGTATTTCAGTATTTTAAATCCAAAAAACTCTTGTTTTTGCTATGAAAATTTTAACACTACAAACCCAAGGCCACCGCCACCCTCTTGTTACTCTATCATTTTTGTTCTATATTTTAGGATGTAGAATCCAAAAAATCTTAATTCTTGCGACTCAATTTTCATACAATAAATCGAAGGCCACCGCCACCCGCTCATTACTCTCTCACTTTTGTTCTGTATTTATTTATTTAGATTCATAGTTTTAGCTAATGAAATTTTCACACCCACCCACTCGCTAATATCTCTCTTCTACTCTATATTTTATGATTCTGAATCCAAAAAGCCCTAGTTTTGCTATTGAAGTTTTCACACTACAAACATCAGGCCACCCCCGCCCCTCGCCACTCTCTCTTGAGTTCTGTACTTCAAGATTCATAAAAAAAAAATATTAGCTTTTTCAACTGAAATTTTCACCCACACCCTCTCGCTAACTTCTCTCATATTTTAGGTGTTTTAAGATATAGAATCCATAAAATCCTAGTTTACATAAAGTTTCACATTACGAATCCCAAGCCATCCCCATCCATTCGCTACTCTCTCTGTTGTGTTGTAAATTTCATAATGTACAATCCAAAAAACTCTAATTTTTGCTATTGAAAATTTCACATAACAAATCCCAGGCCACCCCCATCAACTCGCTACTCTCTCTTGTGTTTAGCATTCCAAGATATAGAATAAAAAAATCATAGTTTTTGTTGCTAAATTTTCACACTACAAATCCAAGGCCACCTCACCCTCTCGTTACACTCACACTTTTGTTCTGCATTTCAGGATTTAGAATCCAAAAAATACTTATTTTTGCTAATGAGATTTTCACCCTCTCCTACTTGCTAATATCTTCTTATGTTCTGTATTTTATAATAGAATCCAAAAAACCTTAGTTTGGGGTACTAACGTTTTCACACTAAAAACCCATGGCTATCCCCATCCTCGTTACTCTCTCTTGTGTTTAGTATTCCAAGATGTATAATCCAAAAAACTCTAGTTTTTTGCTAATGAAATTTTCACACTCCAAACACGAGGCCTCCACTACCCCTTCGTTACTCTCTCACATTGTTCTATATTTCAGGATATAGATTTGAAGAAACCTTAGTTTTTTCTAAAGAAATTTTCACCCCCACCTACTCGCTAAAATATCTTTTTTGTTCTGTAATTTATAATGCATAATCCAGAAAATTCTAGTTTTTTATGGTAAAGTTTTCATACGACAAACACCAGGCCACCCCAGCCACTCGGTACTCTCTTTTGAGTTCTTTATTTTAAGATGCAGAATTCAAAAAATCCAAATTTTTGTAGCTATAAATTTCAGCCCCACCCTCTTACTAACATCTCTCATATGTTGTGTATTATAAGATTTAGAATCTAGAAAACCTTACATTCGCTACAGAAAGTTTCACTTTACAAACCCTAGGCTACCCCTAGCTTTTCGCTACTCTCTTGTGTTCTATATTTCATAATGTCGAATCCAAAAAAACCTACTTTTTGGTACAATAATTTTAAACTACAAACCCAAGGCCACCTCCGGTACCCTCTCGTTAGTCTCCCATTTTTTTTATGTATTTCAAGATGTAGAATCCAAAAAACCCTAATTTTTGCTACTGAATTTTCACACAACAAACCGAAGGCCACCGTCACCCTCTCATTACTCTCTTACTTTTGTTTTGTATTTTAGGATTTACAATCCAAACAATCCTAGTTTTAGCTAATGAAATTTTCACCCTACCCACTCACTAATATCTCTCGTATGTTCTATATTTTATGACACATAATTCAAATAACCTTAGTTTTTGCTATTGAAGTTTTCACACAACAAACATCATGCCACCCCGCCCCTCCCTACTCTCTCTTGAGTTTTGTATTTCAAGATGCAGAATAAAAAAATTAGTTTTTACAACTAAAATTTCACCCCCACCCTCTCGCTAACATCTCTCATTTTTGGAATTTTAAAATATAGAATCCTTAAAATCCTAGTTTTTACTACAAAAAGTTTCATATTACGAACCCCAGGCCCATCCATTCGCTACTCTCTCTGTTGTGTTCTATATTTAGAATCCAAAAAACCTTAATTTTTGTTATTGAAAATTTCACACAACAAATCCTAGGCCACCCCCATCAACTCGTTACTCACTCTTGTATTTTGTATTCCAAGATATAGAAAAAAAAACCCATAGTTTTTGTTACTAAATTTTCACACTATAAATCCAAGGTGATTACCCCCCTCTTATTACTCTCAAACTTTTGTTCTGCATTTCAGGATGTAGAATACAAAAAATACTTATTTTTGCTAATGAGATTTTCACTCCCTCTCACTCGCTAATATCTTCTTGTGTTCTGTATTTTATGATGCAGAATCCAAAAAACCTTAGTTTTGGGTACTAACGTTTTCACACTAAAAACCCATGGCTACCCCTATCCCCTTGCTACTCTCTCTTGTGTTTAGTATTCCAAGATGTATAATCCAAAAAACTCTAGTTTTTGCTAATGAAATTTTCATACTCCAAACACGAGGCCTCCACTACCCCTTCGTTACTCTCTCACTATTGTTCTATATTTCAGGATATAGATTTGAAGAAACCTTAGTGTTTTCTAAAGAAATTTTCACCCCCACCTACTCGCTAAAATATCTTTTTTGTTCCGTAATTTATAATGCACAATTCAAAAATTCTAGTTTTTTATGCTAAAGTTTTCATACAACAAACACCAGGCCACCCCAGCCCCTCGCTACTCTCTTTTGAGTTCTTTATTTTAAGATGCAAAATTCAAAAAATCTAAGTTTTTGCAGCTATAAATTTCACCCCCACCCTCTTACTAACATCTCTCATATGTTGTGTATTATAAGATTTAGAATCTAGAAAACCTTACATTCACTATAGAAAGTTTCACTTTACAAACCCTAGGCTACCCCCACCTTTTCGCCACTCTCTCGTGTTCTATATTTCATAATATCGAATCCAAAAAAATCTACTTTTTGCTACCGTAATTTTACACTACAAACACAAGGCCACCTCCAGTACCCTCTTGTTAGTCTCTCATTTTTTTTATGTATTTCAGGATGTTGAATCTAAAAACCCTAATTTTTGCTACTGAATTTTCACACAACAAACCGAAGGCCATCGTCACCCTCTCATTACTCTCTCACTTTTGTTTTGTATTTTAGGATTTACAATCCAAACAATCCTAGTTTTAGCTAATGAAATTTTCACCCTACCCACTCACTAATATCTCTCGTATGTTCTATAATTTATGACACATAATACAAATAACCTTAGTTTTTGCAATTGAAGTTTTCACCCAACAAACATCATGCCACCCCCGCCCCTCCCTACTCTGTCTTAAGTTTTGTATTTCAAGATGCAGAATCAAAAAAATATTAGTTTTTACAACTAAAATTTTCACCCCCACCCTTTCGCTAACATCTCTCATTTTTTGGGTATTTTAAAATATAGAATCCTTAAAATCCTAGTTTTTACTATATAAAGTTTCATATTACAAACCTCAGGCCCATCCATTCGCTACTCTCTCTGTTGTGTTCTATATTTAAAGTCCAAAAAACCCTAATTTTTGCTATTGAAAATTTCACACAACAAATCCTAAGCCACCCCCATCAACTCGTTACTCACTCTTGTATTTTGTATTCCAAGATATAGAAAAAAAAATTCATAGTTTTTGTTACTAAATTTTCACTCTATAAATCCGAGGCGATTACCCCCCTCTCGTTACTCTCAAACTTTTGTTCTGCATTTCAGGATGTAGAATACAAAAAATACTTATTTTGCTAATGAGATTTTCACCCCCTCCCAGTTGCTAATATCTTCTTGTGTTCTGTATTTCTCTTGTCATTTTTTTATCATGTTAGGCTAAACTTCTTTATTGGTTGAGATTGATTTCAAAGCCCTAAACATGATTTTTTTTGTAATTGAATGTTTGATATTATTGATCAATTTCCCAATTGAGGTTGTTTATGTTTTTCTATACTTAATATCTTTTGGGTATTTTCTTATTTTATCTGGGTGCGTAACCAAATCGGGTTTGAAAATTCACTATAACTAGATTAGAGATTTTAGATCCGTAATTGTCTTGAATTTCTAATCATGTGTAGTAAATTGTGATTAATGATTATGGGATATTTTTTATTAATTGCAATGGAAAACATAACCTAAGTTAAATGACCCGAGCTTGTGTGGTTGTTGTTTAGATCAATCTATCTTTCTTATTTTAATGCATCCATTGGATTAAATCTAGAGAGTTTGTTCTAGGTTGTTTGGTGGGTAGAGAATTAGATAAAGAGGTTGTTCTATCTAACGAGAAACTAAGGAAAGATTGGGGTAGTAGAGATTGTTATTACCTACGGTTGATAATTTCATTGGCAAATTGTTCATAATATTGATATGAAATTACAACCCATTGTCTAGTGTTGGCGAATAAAATCTCAACCTACTTTAATCACTTGTTGCTTATTGATTTAATTTTCATTGCTTTGAATTTTAATTAGTTTTAGTTTCTGCAACTTAGTTAATCAACTCAATCCCCCCCCCAAATGTGTGTTATTTATTTTTAGAGTTTGCTTGTTGAAGTCTTAGTTTTAAGTTAGTAATTTTGAAGTTAAAATTCTTAGTTAGTTAAGTCGATAGTAAATCAATTAGCCTTGATCCTCGTGGGATCGACTCTTACTCGCACTATACTCATTAAACATTTATTGAAGAGTAAGGTTTAAATTTGGTAGGCCTACGACAACCGATCATGCCGCCAAGTGTATTTCTTCTCTCGAGCTCTCTTTAACACCAAACTTTGAAAATGAAGTATTCTCCGCAAGGCACCATTCTCCATTTATGCTGAAGTCGCCAAGTGGATTGTGAGTTGATTGGGACGGACAGTCTTCTTTTCTCTACGTGGAGGAGGTGAATTGTACCTAACAGTCTTCTTGGACTAAAATCTAATCAACTCGCCAATAGATACTTGAGAAGGTTGATCTCCATTAGCACTCCATTAAAGCAGATGATAAGCATGAAGTAAGTAGCTGCAAGAGCGAGGGACGAATCTACTTTCTGCCTCATCGACGCCAGTAAGCTCCTTGGCATAGGGAACAACTTCATCACAGAGAAATCCAAGTCATAGGAAGGCCCGCAAGAGTGTGCAGATCCCACAGTGATATAGATAATTCTCCAAGGAAAGTCAACAAAGTGTTGGTGAGTGGACACCATGCCTCGCAAAATGCCTTAACTATGTCGGAGTTGCGATCATACGTGAACAACGAAGCATACACCGAGTCGTATATTTGCGCTGCAAGAAGCTTGTGCTCGCACCGACTGAGGATGTCTTGAGTCCATTCTCAATATCCCTTGATGTAGTGAAACTCACCGATGAAGTGGATCGCATCCCCCACTTGGCATTGCCTTCAATGATGCAGCGACCCAATGTTGGCAACGAAGTTGGCTCATTTGATTGTTGATGATGAGTTGCTTGCAAATCCCACACCTTGGAAGTCTTGCTTAAAGTAATCTCCCTGGACCATTCCTCCAAGTAAAATGAATTCGTCAACCTTGGTTATTGCTGTGCGTGTTGACCAACAAGGGGATCGTGAACCATCAAAATTATGCCGTTCTCCGTGGATTGACTCTCATCGTCAAGGATCATCAAGTGTTGGACTCAATAGGAAGGAGAAATATATTTGAAATATACCATTGCAGAAGCTGTCAAAGCACAAGCAAATAAGTGAGTTAACTTGATAGAAGGAAAATCAAGTATACGATAAATAAAGAAAATCTTGAAACATTTGACATAAAACTCGTTGCTGCAAAATTCCAAAGCAAATCAAGTTAAAAGTTGCTTTAAATTCTTGTTATCAATGCAAATATAAAAAGAATTTCTTTTACCAACAATTGTAAGGAGAAACAAAATTATGAGCTTAATATATATATATATATATATAAAGGGATTCTGAAACTTAGAAGCAACTTCTTTGCACCACTTCAACAAATCATTTAGAAATTTAATTGATAAGGAGCTCACTAAACACACGTAACTTCTAGGCCAATTAGGAACTCTGTGTTGAAGGTATTTTCAGAATTAGTGCCTACAAATTTTATATATATATATATATATATATAAACTTGGTGATCAGCATTAAAAAAGGGGGAGGGGAGGAAATCAAATTTAGAAACATGAAGAAAAATGAATCTTCTTTCAATCAATTCATCAAATACATGGCGAGGGGAATTACAAAGGGTATGGCATGAAGATGCAGTATGTGAAGCTCACAAATTCAAACAAAAACAACAATGGAGAAACTTCTTTTCTACTCACCCGAAATGAAAAATATATATATATATATATATATACATGATTGTTGATATTATTCTTCAGGATAATCAATGACAAAAAGAGTCCACAAGACCCTTCTTTTATAGAAGTAAGTTAATATTGTAAACAAAAAAGTTTCCATTTTCTGCAACTTGGAGATGAAGTAAGAAAAATGAAATTTTCCTTGATTGAATCATGGAAAGTATTGGTTATGGTCTGCCAGAAATCCTTGGATGAATGATGAAGAAATTTTGTGCATATTGAGCATGTTGTTGAATGTCAAATTAGAAGGAAATTAGTATGAAAACTTGCTAAAGTTTTAGTATTTGCCAAAGTTTGCCGAATAAATCGTTCAGCCATTGGGAAACAAAGCAGATTTTAAATTGGAAGAGGAATCCAGTACTTCAAGACCACAATACAACTTTTATGTGGGCCCAAGTTGATTAAAAAAAAGGAGAAAAAAATAGTAAGCAGAAGATCACCTATTTCGTACTTCAAGTGGCAAATGATAGAAATTTGATTCTACTTGACCCTTGAATGGCCTTTACTTGATGGGCCAAATTGGTTAGAGAGAAAAATGATAGAAATTGGGCTATCAAAATCAAGGTTGAAAATTAGCCCACAATTTGTTGCTTTTTCAAATTCATGAGTCTACATGCAAAGCCCAATTACAATTAAAAAAAATATTAAGAAATTATCGCGGCTTATTCACTTCACAACGAATTGTGCGTGAACAAGTTTCGAGAGGACATTTGTAGGCAAATAAAATTTATAGTCAATTAAATGATGACACGTGTAAAATATTATATTAAATATCAATTTTATATTTTCTATTTATGTTTTGGGAATTTAATCAAGTTTAATTTCTAAAGTAAATAGTAAATTATTTGATATTTTAATATATATTTTCGATTAATCAAATATCGCCAAGTGTCAAATTTTAGTTCTTGGCAATCAAGATTGTATCTTGGAAATTATGGAAATAAATACCAATATTTTTGATAATTTAAATCACATCTTGTGATTATGGCAGTAAATGTTCATCAAATCATGAAGGACCAATCAAATCGCATCACTTCTTTAAATAAAGATGGCAATGGCCCTCATCTTACATGTATAAATATGGGTCATCTCCAAGAAATTAAACACAAGTTGTGAAGAAGAAATCCAAGCAAGAAAGGTGTTAAAAGAATTCTCTCAACCTAAGGAGATCGAGTTCGAGAAGATCCACAGTGTTCAAGGCAAAAGTCAAGGCAGTCATCGTGGAGTCTACTCAAGTGATAACGTTTAATTCAAAACTCTTCAATTAACGTTATTAGAAATCTAATCCACATTAAAGGAGATCAAAGGGTCACTTCCATCAACAAGTTACCAAATTCATCAAGTCAACGTTCTTAAAGTTGTAACGTTTAATTCAAAATCAAGGTGTTAAACCTTCGAATTAACGTTATTGAAGGACGAAATCAATTTGGAAGAGATCAAATCAGCGATTCTACCTCCAAAATTTCAAATCCAAAAGATATTGTGCTTGAAGAGAAGAATCAGACGAATTAGTTAGAGATTGTAATCATTTAATTCTTTTGATAAATTAAAAATTCAATTTGTACTATTTTTCTTATTTGTTAATTTTTGCAGACAATGAAATTTGTGTTACAATGACACTTTAATCCTCCCCTCCCCCCCCCACCCAAATTTGATTATTTTAACGCATTATCCCCCAAAATAAACTTTAAGCACTTTGCTTCTTCTCCTAACCAAAATTTATTATAGCACTTCATCCCTCCCCTAACGTCAATTTCAATTCAAATTTTCATCAGAATATTTTTCGTTAGCCATCATCGTGTATTTTTTCCCTATCTCCACATAAAAGTCAAAAAAATGCATCGTAATCTTTTTTCTATTATTGTCAACGACATATGGTCATACTTTTGTTGTAAATAATATCGGTCGCAGTACTATTGATAAAATTACTACTAATATTTTCTTAATAAATACCACTATTTGTTAATTGACAATAATAAAAAGATATTATGATGTATTTTTCTTGATTTTTGTGTGCAAAGATGAGAAAAAACATGTGGTGGTTGCTGATGAAAAGCATTTCAAAAAATTTGATTTGAAAAATAACATTGAGGGGTAAAGTATTATAATAAATGTAAGTTGGGAGTAAATTCCTTAAAATTTAATTTTGGACATAAAATGTCTAAATAATTAAATTTGAGTTGATAAAGTATTTAAAATTTATTTTTAATAGATAATGTACTTAAATAATTAAATTTGGAGGGTGCACTTTATTTTTTAAAATTTTATTTAGAACTCAATATATAATTAAATGAAATAAATAAAAATAGGACGGGGAGTATAACACATGAAAAAGATGAAGATAAATTCTAATGGGATAGCAAGCTAGTAGCTAGTCTATGTGTCATGTAATAAGTGCTGAATTTAGACGTATGGATTCAAATATATCCAACTTTGTCCGTACGAATGTTATATTACATTATTACTTCACTTTGGATTCGGGGTCATTGTTGTAACTTGTGCACTTATGTCCACCAAACATTTGTTCTTTTAAGAAAGCAGGACAATTATTATCTCTTGCATGTGAGACACTTGACAAGGACATTTGTCATTTTAGGCAGGATGTTGACCCGATTGAGATAGTTCATTTTAATATTATCAAAATTAGATTGGATCGATCGGTTCAATCGGTGCAATCGAATATCAGAGGTCGATCCAATCTGATTAGATTTAAAAATTATTTTATCGGTCAAAATCGATCAAATCAGTCAACAACTGTCCAAAATTGGTCAAAACTTGTTTGATCGATTTTAATATTTTTTTTTAATTTTTTATTTGTAATTTTTATAAAGGTTTAAATTTAATATTTTGTTATATTTATGTGATTATTTGAATTTCGTGTTTTGTTATATACGTTTTTATATTGCTATTAATTTATTTTTATATTTAAAGTGTATTACATAACAATTAATATATTATATTATTATTTTACATAATAAAATAATAAAATATAATTAATTTTCATTAAACCGGTCCGACTGTTGGTTGAACCGGTCCGACCAGTTGAACCGCTAATTTTAACAAAATTGGTTTGGTCACCGGTTTGATTATGAAAATATTGATTCATTCTGTATATGTGGGTAGTATGTTGACCCGACCGATTGAGATAGTTCATTCTGTATATGCTCGGCCCGAAGATGTAGAGAGAGCTGAGTTTGAGTTAGGTTTGGTTTGTATTCAAGTCTCAATCGATTAAAGTTTTAAAGGATTTATATTCAAACTCGTCTCAAATTTTGATCTGATAGATAAATTCATTAAACCTATTTTATTATTTAAAAAAATTAAAAATTATATTTATAAAAATATTATTATTAAAACTTTTTAAAAATATATTTTTCTAATTATAATATTATATAAATATATATAATATTTAAAAAAAAATCGAGTCTTGATCGATCAGATCTAAAAATAACAAATTGAAAACTCGATCCAAACCTGCTTATACTGTTAAAACCTACCCTATTTAAAGTAAATTTGTGTCGAGTTCAGGTTTTATCGATTTCATTGACAAATCGTATATTATGTTATACGGATGAAAGGCAAAATGCAATTTTTGTCATTAAATTTTTGCTAAAGGTATACAAAGGTCACTCACATTTAGAGAGGAATAATTCATCATTCAAATTGAAAAAAAAATAGCACTTTTAGTCCAAACTTATGGGCTAGCTAACGAAATAGAGTCAAGATTAGGATCATTGCAGATGCGTCTCCCTCTTCTGTTAAGATTTCATGCTCGAAATCTTCACAGTTTGTCTAGAGTGGCGGCTATCATTGATTACGGCTTGAACGGAGCCTGTCCGACGGAACCAATGCACCACCATTGCTCCTCCTCCGCAATATACATTGTTGTAACAAGCTCAATGAAGAACTGTGATTCTCATCGGATTCTTGAAAACTTAATTCGAATGCACTTAATGTGGAGTCCATATTCTGTGAGGAACAACATCCATCCTCACCCTACACATAATCACCATGTAACACATCATTTCAAAAATATATAGAAATTTTTTTGTTTCCAATTTTTGCATGACAAATTAGTGAAGATTCACAGAGAAAAAGGATTGATCAGTTTGAATATTTAAACAAAACAAAAAAGAAAGACAATATTATTACCTCGAGTTGGGTTGTCGCGGGTTCTCTTTGAGGAGGAAAAAGAAACATTCTCTTCACTGCTAGAAGAGCTAGCCATTGGGGTGGGTGGGGGACGAATTGGAACTAGAGATCGACCACTGCATTACTTGATTCTCTCTGGCATCCTCCTCCTCCTCTTCACTAAAATCATCACTATCACTGTAATATTCCCAATTTTCACTCTCTCGAGAATCATAGCCATCTTCAATTCCACGCTCGAAGCTCCTCAAATTTTCCCCCATCATCAACGCAAGCATGGCAGACTGAAACAGTAGGCTCGAGCTTTGGTTCGACGACCTTCCACGGCGTGGGGGAGTGGCAGACGTGGCAGAGGAGGGTGCGGGAGAGTTTTGCCGCCCCTTCTTGGATATTGATCTATTTCTTCTGTCCCACTGACTTCACTCCATTAGCTAACCGTTAAATTTGGACTAAAAGTACTATTTTTTTTTTCAATTTGAGTGATGAATTGTGCGTCTCCTAAAAACATGAGTAACTTTTGTATACCTAGAGAGAAAAATGTATGACTAAAATTGTACTTTGCCCCACGGATGTGGATACTAAAATATAAATATGATATGACACATATATATGTATGTTAATTTTTAAAAAATATAAGATACAATACGAGCTGGATATGATTATATGCACGCATATTATAGATATACATATTTACAATTAATAAATACATATATAATGGATAATGACATTAAAAAAATATTGGACCACTAGTTCAAATTTATTGTTGCTTCTTCTTTAACTTTGTCCAAATGTTTTGTTTATACACAAAGATGTATGATTTTTCATATATAGTAAAATATATTATTTTTTCTCTTATTTTTAAATATTTCAAAAAATATATATGATGCATATCACTAAAGTCACCATCGGTAAAATATATATGATGTATATGCATATATTTAATATACACAAAGATCTATTTGTTCTCTTTTTTTCTCTTATTATCTTATTTTCCGTTGCTAAAGTCGCCGCAATAAGATCGTCGTAAAAAAATTTGACGACAAAAATTCGACTAAGGTCACAAATTTTAGCGATGATCATTTTCGTCGCAAAAATTCAAAAGTTTATTGCTAAATATTCACTTAGCGATGAAATCCGTAAGAAATTTCGTCGCTAAAATATATATAAAAAAAAATAAATACTTAATATTTAACGACGAAATTTGCATCATTCGTCGCTAAACTTAATGACGAAAAACTACAATTTGCCACTAAATTAATAATATTTTCAAAAAAATATGAAATAATTTTAGCTATGAAATTTGATATTTCGTCGCGAACCTTTATGACGAATATGAACAATTCGTCGCGAAACTTAGCGACGAAAATCAAAAGTCATCACTAAATTAATAAGATTTTCAAAAAAATCTGAAAAACTTTTAGCGGCGAATGTCGAAAATTCATCGCTAAGTTAATAAAATATTTAAAAAATAGAAAAATGTTAGCCACGAATTCTGGAACTTCATCGCTAAAATTAGTTTTTTTTTAAATATTTTGTTTATTTCAATCTCTTTATCCTGTTTTAAACAACAAATCCACAACCTGTTTATCACAACCATTTACAAATATTCAACAACCCCCACAACCATTCACAAGGCATTTATCATTCCAACAATCTAAACATTAACTAAAAGATATTTTATTAAAAAACTCATCGTATATTAAAGAAAATATTATATACACAAGTCATACAAATGAATTATGAAACAAACCATTATAAAAGTTAACATTAAAAGTAAAATATCTTCATATACAAATTAGACAGAAGTCTAATATACCTAAATGAGAATCAAAATAAGAATCTTCAGGTGCTTTTCCAGTCATGACTGTAGAATAACAAACAAAAAATGTAATTAGAATTAAATGAACACTATATATTAAACATAATCGTATATATCAAAACAACAGCAACGACTTATATGAATAACATTGATATAACAATTAATCCATTAAAAAAAGTTATGAAATATTTACACAAAACTAAGTCTGAGGCAGTGGAGGTCGGGGTGGAGCAGAGGAGGATGGCTAC
>CM033112.1:12722677-12799213 GCA_019321725.1 Paulownia fortunei
TTTCAGTATGTTGTGAAGAGAGCTGAACTTCGAAAGCTATATCCGTGATTTTAGCAATTATATGATATGGTTACATTTATATACATGTTATCTAAGTGTGGTAAAATTTTTGGAGTGATTGGATATGTTTAGGGATGTTGAAATTATCATGAAACTAAACTTGACAGCAAGAAAATATGAAAATGTGAATCTGCCACATTTGATCACTTAGCATGTTTCAACCTAGACATGTTGCTATTGAGTGTTAACAATTAGTTACATGCTATTAGAGTTATAATACTTCAATTACATGATGTTTGCATGTATTTAAGATGAGAAATTGAGGTATTTGAGGGGCTATATTGGGTTCTAGTTGTGAAAGCTTGATTGTTAGCTTATAGCTTGTGTTTAAGGTCTAGTATGAGATTTTGTGCTTTCAACTTGCCAAATTGGGAATGGTAAGATGTTGGGTAATATTACAGGCTATTTTACATCTAAGGTTGGAGAGGAATACTAAACAAATTTAGACTAAGCCACCAACCAAGTGAAAGGTAAGTAAAGATTCATTTGCAACCACAATGCATAGACATAGTAGATGTGTGAATTATATGTGATATTCATAAATCATATGTGCATAGTAGAGGGCTCTCCATTGAGCATACATACATGGGCATTGTCATTAGCACGTGCATGCATCATATACGAGCATTGTGATAAATCTTTCATTGCACGGCATGATTCAAAGAAAGGAAAATATTTTGCTGACCACTACTAGTGCATCGAAGCATGCATGGATTTGCATGGTTTATGCATGGATTTGCAGGTTCGCGTGCATGGATTTGCATGCGTATGAGTATGCATGGATTTGCATACTTATATGATTATTAGCCATTGGATTATGGCGGTGTACAGAGCTCTTTTCCGGTGCATGGGATAGTAGCGTTGGTCAGGGGCCCAAGAAAGAAATAATTTTGAGAGAAATATTTTGATGCATAAAATTGCATTGTGAGCATAGCATTTTGAGTTGCATGATGTAGAATTCAAAAAACCTTAATTTTTGCTACAAAAACATTCACAGTACAAACCCCATGCCAGCCCCACCCCTTTGTTGAGCTCTTGTGTGTAATATTCCATGATGTAGAATCTAAAAAACCATAATTTTTGCCACTAAAATTTTACAGGACAAACCGAGAACCACCACCACCCTTTTCGTGACTCTCTCTCTTTTATTTTGTATTTCAAGATGTAGAATCCATAAAACCTTAGTTTTGCTAATGAAATTTTCACCCCCCACAATCTCGCTAATATCTTTCTTTTATTCTATATTTTATTATGCACAATCCAAAAAATCCTATTTTTTGCAATTTAAATTTTCACCCCCACTATATCTCTTATCCCTTTTGTGTTCTACATTTAAGGTTATAGAATCAAGAAAACCCGAGTTTTTGCTACTTAAATTTTCACAACATAAACACAAGCCCATCCCACCCCCTTGCTACTCTCTCTTGTGATTAGTATTTCAAGATGCAGAATTCAAAACCCTTGTTATTGCTATTAAAATTTTCACACTACACACCCGAGCCCACACCCATCCCTACTACTCTCTCTTGTGTTCAGTATTCCAAGATTTAGATCCAAAAAACCCTAATTATTGCTATTTATTTTTTTCACACTATAAACCATGACCACCGCCACCCTTCTCGTTACCCTCTCTCTTTTGTTTTGTATTTGAACATGTAAAATCCAAAAAATTATAGTTTTTGCTAATGAAATTTTCACTCCTACTCTCTCGCTAATATCTCCCTTATGTTCTATATTTTTTGATACAGAATCCAAAAACCCTATTTTTTGCAATAAAAAATTTCATCCCTACTATCTCTCTTATCTCTCATATGTTCTACATTTAAATATATAGAATTGAGAAAACACTATCTTTTGCTACTTAAATTTTAACAATATAAACACAAGCCCACCCATCCCCTTGCTACTCACTCTTGTCTTTAGTATTGCACACTATTGAATCTTAAAAAACCTTGTTATTGCTAATAAAATTTTAACACGACAAACGCCACGCCACGACCACCCTCTCGTTACTCTGAAATTTTATTCTATATTTCAAGATGTAGAATCCAAATATCCTAGTTTTAGTTAATGTAATTTTCACCTATATCCACTTGCTAATATCTCTCTTGTGTTATGTAGTTTATGTTTTAAGTCTAAAAAACCCTAGTTTTTGCTACTAATGCTTTCAAAGAACAAACATCAAATCACCCCCACCCCTCGCTACTCTCTCTCGTTTTGTATTTCAAGATGCAGAATCCAAAAAATCCTTGGTTTTGCAACTAAAATTTTCACCCCCACCCTCTCGCTAATATCTACAATGTATTGTGTATTTTATTAATTGGAATCTCAGAAACCCTATTTTTTGCAATAGAAAGTTTCACATTAGAAACCCTAGGCCTCTACCACCTTTTCGCTACTCTCTCTTTTTCGTTCTGTTTTTTCATGATGTACAATTCAAAAAACCTTATTTTTTGCTACTAAAACATTCACACTACAAACCCTATGCCAGCTCCACCCCCTTGTTGAGCTCTTGTGTTTAGTATTCCATGGTGTAGAATCTAAAGAACCATAGTTTTTGCTACTGAAAGTTTTAAAGTACAAATCGAGAGCCGCACCACCCTTTTCATGACTCTCTCTCTTTTATTTTGTATTTCAAGATTTAGAATCCTTAAAATCATAGTTTTGCTAATGAAATTTTCACCCCTACAATTTCGCTAATATCTTTCTTTTGTTCTATATTTTATAATGCACAATCCAAAAAATCCTATTTTTTGCAATTGAAATTTTCACCCCCACTATATCTCTTATCCCTTTTGTGTTCTATATTTAAAGTTATAGAATTGAGAAAACCTGAGTTTTTGCTACTTCAATTTTCACAATATAAACACAAGCACATCCCACCCCCTTGCTACTCCCTCTTGTGTTTAGTATTTCAAGATGCAGAATTCAAAACCCTAGTTATTGCTATTGAAATTTTCACACTACAAATCCGAGCCCACTCATATCCCCTACTACTCTCTCTTGTATTTTGTATTCCAAGATTTAGAATCCAAAAAACTGAATTATTGCTATTTATTTTTTTCACACTACAAACCATGACCACCGCCACCCTTCTCATTACTCTCTTCTCTTGTTTTGTATTTCAACATGTAAAATCTAAAAAATTATAGTTTTTGTTAATGAAATTTTCACCCCTACTTTCTCACTAATATCTCCATGTTCTGTATTTTTTTATGCAGAATCCAAAAACCCTATTTTTTGCAATAAAAAATCTCATCCCTACTATATCTCTTATCTCTCATATGTTCTACATTTAAATATATAGAATCGAGAAAACACTATCTTTTGCTACTTAAATTTTCACAATATAAACACAAGCCCACCCATCCCCTTGCTACTCACTCTTCTCTTTAGTATTGCACACTTTTGAATCTTAAAAAACTTGTTACTGCTAATAAAATTTTAACACGACTAACGCCACGCAAGACCACCGTCTCATTACACTGTCACTTCTGTTCTATATTTCAAAATGTAGAATCCAAAAATCCTAGTTTTTGTTAATGTAATTTTCACCCTCATCTACTTGCTTATATCTCTCTTGTGTTCAGTATTTTATGTTTTATAATACAAAAAAATCCTAGTTTTTGCTACTAACACTTTCAGAGAACAAACATCAAACCACCCGCCTCTCGCTACTCTCTCTCGTGTTTTGTACTTCAAGATGCAAAATCTAGAAAATCTTAGGTTTGTAACTAAAATTTTCACCCCCACCCTCTCGCTAAAATCTCCAACGTATTGTGTATTTTATTAATTATATTTCAAGATGCAGAATCCATAGAACCTTAGTTTTGCTAATGAAATTTTCACCCCCACAATCTCGCTAATATCTTTCTTTTGTTCTACACTTTATAATGCACAATCCAAAAAATACTATTTTTTGCAATTAAAATTTTCACCTCCACTATATCTCTTATCCCTTTTGTGTTCTACATTTAAAGTTATAGAATCGAGAAAACTCGAGTTTTTGCTACTTAAATTTTCACAATATGAACACAAGCCCATCCCATCCCCTTGCTAGTCTCTTTTGTGTTCAAGATTTCAAGATGCAAAATTCAAAACCCTAGTTATTGCTATTGAAATTAACACACTACAAACCCGAGCCCACACCTATCCCATACTACTCTCTCTTGTGTTTAGTATTCCAAGATTTAGAATCCTAAAAACCCTAAATATTGCTATTTATTTTTTCACACTACAAACCATGACCACCGCCACCCTTCTCGTTACTGTCTCTGTTTTGTTTTGTATTTCAACTTGTAAAATCCAAAAAATATAGGTTTTGCTAATGAAATTTTCACCCCTACTCTCTCGTTAATATCTCCATTGTGTTCTGTATTTTTTTATGCATAATCCAAATACCCTATTTTTTATAATAAAAAATTTCATCCCTACTATCTCTCTTATCTCTCATATGTTCTACATTTAAATATATAGAATCGGGAAAATGCTATCTTTTGCTACTTAAATTTTCACAGTACAAACACAAGCCCAACCCATACCCTTGTTACTCACTCTTGTGTTTAGTATTGCATACTGTGGAATCTTAAAAAGCGTTGTTATTTCTATTAAAATTTTAACACGAAAAATGCCAGGCCACCACCACTCTCTTGTTACTCTGTCTCTTTTGTTCTGTATTTCAAGATATAGAATTGAAAAAACTCTAGTTTTTACGACTGAAATTTTCACCCCCACCCTCTTGCTAAAATCTCATATATGTTTTATATTTTAAAATATAGAATCCAAAACAACCTGAGGCGAACCCACCTTTTCGCTACTCTCTCTCTCTCTTTTGTTCTATATTTTATGATGTAGAATCCAAAAAATCATAATTTTGCTACTGAAATTTTCACACTACAAACCTCAGGCCAACCCCACCATTTCGCAACTCTCTTTCTTGTGTTGTGTATTTCATGATGTTGAATCAAAAAAATTGTAATTTTTGCTACAAAAACTTTTGCACAACAAAGCCCAGGCCACGTTCACCCCCTCACTACACTCTCTTGTGTTTAGTATTTCAAGATGAAGAATCCAAGAAATCTAAGTCATTGCAATGGAAATTTTCACACTTCAAACCCCTGGCCACAACCACGCTCTTATTACTCTCACTTTTATTTCGTATTTCAAGATATAAAATCTACAGAAATCATAGTTTTTGCTAATGTAATTTCCACCACAACCTACTCACCATATCTCTCTTGTGGTATGTATTTTATGATGCAAAACCGCAAATACTAAATCCTACAGACATTTTCACATACAAACCTTAGGCCACCGACACCCTTTCAATACTTTGTGTCATGTATTTTATGCTTCAAGATATTCAATTAAAAAAACTCTAGTTCACCCTCTCACTAATATCTCTTATGTGTTCTATATTTTAAGATATAGAATCTAAAACACCCTACTTTTTGATACAAAAAATTTCATATTACAAACTTGAGCCCAACCCACCCATTCGTTATTCTCTCTCTTGTGTTTTATATTTCATGATGTAGAATCCAAAAAACTATAATTTTTGCTACTGAAATTTTCACACTACAAAACCCAGGCTAACCCCACCCCCTCGTTACTCTCTCTTGTGTTTAGTATTCTAAGATGTAGAATAAAAAAAAACCAAAGTTATTGCAACTGAAATTTTCACACTTCAAACCCCTAGCCACCGCCACCCTCTTGTTACCATCTCTCTTATGTTCTATATTTCAAGATGTAAAATCCAAAAAACACCAATTTTTGCAATTAAAGTTTTTACCCCCACCCTCTTGGTTATATCTATCTTATGTTCTGTGTTTTAAGATATAAAATCTAAAAAAAAGCTTGTTTTTGCTACTGAAATTTTTACTGTATAAACACAAGGCCACCTGACCACCTCGCTACTCGCTCTCGTGCTTAGTATGCCAACATGTGGAATCCCAAAAAACCTAATTGTTGCTATTGCAATTTTCATAATACAAACCCCAGGCCACCGCCTCCGTCTAGTTACTCTCTCACTTTCGTTTCG
Source organism: Paulownia fortunei (assembly GCA_019321725.1). NCBI lineage: Eukaryota > Viridiplantae > Streptophyta > Magnoliopsida > Lamiales > Paulowniaceae > Paulownia > Paulownia fortunei. Next base: position 12,728,778 of record CM033112.1, read on the forward strand.
TATTTCATGATTTAAAATCTTAAAAAACCCTAGTTTTTGCTAATATAATTTTCACCCCCACCCACTTGCTATTATCTCTCTTGTGTTCTGTTTTTTATGATGTGAAATTCAAAAAAATGCAAGTTTATCTTTCTAAGGTTTTCACACAATAAAACCTAGACCACCGCCACCATTTTGTTACTCACTCTATTGTGTTCCATATTTCAAATGCAGAATTTAAAACACCATAGTTTGGCAACTGAAATTTTCACCCCCACTCTCTCACCGATATCTATCGATGTTCTGTATTTTAAGATACAAAATCCAAAAGAACCTTTGTTTTTGCTATATATTTTTTCACGTATCAAACCCTATGCTCCCCCAATCTTTCGCTACTCTCTCTTTTTTTCATGATATACAATCTAAAAAACCCTAGTGTCTGCTAATAAAATTTTCATCCCAACCCACTCACTAATATCTTTCTTGCATTCCATATTTTATGATGTAAAATATAAAAACACCAATTTTTGCTACTGAAGTTTTCACACTACAAACATCAGGCCACCCCTGCGCATCGCTACTTATCTTGTGTTCTGTATTTCAAGATGCAGAATCCAAAAAATCCTAGTTATTTCAACTGAAATTTTTACCCTCACCCTCACCCTCTCCCTAACCTCTCTCACATGTTGTGTATTATAAGATATAGAATCCAAAACCCTAGTTTTTTATACAAAAAATTTTTCACTTTTCAAACCTCAAGCCACCCCTACCCTTTCGCTACTCTCCCTCTTGTGTTTTGTATTTCATGATGTAGAATCCAAAAAATCCTATTTTTGCTACTTAAAATTTCACACTACAAACCCAAGCCACCTCCACAACCTTCGCTACTCTCTCTTGTGTTTAGTATTCCAAGATGTAGAATCCAAGAAACCCTATTTTTTTCTACTGAAATTTTCACGCTACAAACCCAAGGACACTGCCACCCTCTCATTACTCTCTCACTTTTGTTCAGTATTTCAAGGCGTAGAATCCAAAAAGCCCTAGTTTTTGCTACCCACTCACTAATATCTCTATTATATTCTATATTTTATGATGCATAATCCAAAATTCTTAGTTTTTGCAACTAAAATTTTCACCCCCAATCTCTCTCTAATATCCCTCATGTGTTCTATTTTAAGATATAGAATCAAACAAACCCTAATTTTTGCTATTGAAAGTTTCTCACTACAAACCCTAGGCCACCTCCACCCTTTTGCTACACTCTCTTGTGTTTAGTATTCTAAGATACAGAATCTGATAAACCTTAGTCCATGCTATTGAAGTTTTCACACTACAAACCCAAGACCACTGCCACCCTCTCGTTACTATCTCACTTTTATTCTGTATTTCAAGATATAGAATTCAAAAAACTCCAGTTTTTGCCAATGAAATTTTCACCACCACCCTCTCACTAATATCTCTCTTGTATTCTGTATTTTATGATGCAGAATCCAGAAGACCCTAGTTTTTGCTGTTGAAGTATTCACACACCTGGCCACTCCCCCGCCCCCACCACTTCTACTCTCTCTTATGTTCTATATTTCAAGATTCAAAATCCAAAAGACCTTAGTTTTTGCAACTGAAATTTTCATCCCACCATCTTGCTAACATCTCTCAAATGTTGTGTATTTTATGATATAGAATCTAGAAAAGCTTAGTTTTTGCTACAGAATGTTTCACATCACAAACTGAGGCCACCCCTACCCTTTTACTACTCTCTGTCTTGTGTTCTATTTTTTATGATGTACAATCCAAAAAAATTTAATCTTTTGCTATTGAAAATTTCAAACTACAAACCCCATGATATCCCCACCCCCTAGGTACTCTCTCTTGTATTTAATATTTTAAGATGTCAAATCCAAAAAAAGCTATAGTTTTTGCTACTGAATTTTTTACACTACAAACCTAAAGCCACTACCACCTTCTCATTACTCTCTCACTTTTGTTCTATAATTCAAGATGTAGAATGCAAAAACCCTAGTTTTTGCAAATGTATTTTTCACCCCCACCCACTCTCTAATATCTCTCTTGTGTTCTATATTTAATGATGCACGATTCAAAAAAGCCAAAATTTTGCTACTGAAGGATTAACAATACAAACACCAGGCCACCCCCATCTACTCATTACTCACTCTTATGTTTTGTATTTCAAGATGTAGAGTTAAAAAAACCCATTGTTATTGCTACTAAATTTTCACACTACAAGCCCGAGGCCAACCTACCCCATGCTATTTAGTTTTTGACAATACAAAATTTAGCCACCGCCACCCTATCGTTATGCTTTCTCTTTTGTTCTGTATTTCAAGATGTAGAATCCAAAAAACTTTAGTTTTTGCAACTGAAATTTTCACTCACACCCTCTCGCTAACATCTCTCATGTGTTGTGTATTTTATGAAATAGATTTCAGATAATTTTTTGTACAAAAAGTTTTACTTTACAAACCCCAGGCCACCCCCACCCATTCGCTACTCTCTCTCTTGTGTTTTGTATTTCATAATGTAGACTCCAAAAAATCCTAATTTTTGCTATTAAAAATTTTGCACTACAAACCCCATGCCACTTCAAGATGTAGACTTTAAAAATCCAAATTTTTGCTACTAAAATTTTTACACTACAAACTCAAGCTACCGCCACCCTCTTGTTACTCTCACACTTTTGTTCTGTATTTATGGATGTACAATCCAAAAAATCCTAGTTTTTGCTAAAGAAATTTTCACCCCAACCTACTTGATAATATCTCTCTCGTGTTTTGTATTTTTTGATGCAAAATCCAAAAAATCTTCATTTCTGCAATTGAAGTTTACGCATTACAAACACCTGGCCATCCCCCCCACCCCCGCTACTCTCTATTATGTTCTATATTTCATGATGCAGAATCAAAAAAAAAAATTGCAACTAAAATTTTCGCCCCCATTACCTCTCTAACATATCTCATGTGTTGTATATTTCACCCCCACCCTCTCATGTGTTATGTATTTTATAAAATAGAATTTAGAAAATCATATCTTTTGCTATAGAAAGTCCCACATTACAAACCCCAGGCCACCCCACCCTTTCGCTACTCTCTCTCTTGTGTTCTATTTTTTAGGATGTAGAATACAAAAACCCTAATTTTTCTACTGAATATTATGCACTACAAACCCCATGACACCCCCAACCCCTTGCTACTCTCTTTTATGTTAGTATTCCCTGATTTAGAATCCAAAAAACTCTAGTTTTTGCTACTAAAATTTTCATAATACAACCGCAAAGCCCCTGCCACCCTCTCGTTACTCTCTCACTTTTGTTCCGTATTTCAGGATGTAGAATTCAAAAAACCCTACTTTTTGCTAATGAAATTTTAACCCAACCCACTAGATAATATCTCTCTCGTGTTCTATATTTTATGATGTAGAATCTAAAAAATCCTAATTATTACTACTAAAGTTTTCACACTACAAAAACTAGGCCACCCCCGCCCTTCGCTAATCTATCTTGTATTCTGTATTTCAAGATGCAGAATCCAAAAAACCTTAATTTTTTCAATTGAAATTTTCACCCTAACCCTCTCGCTAATATCTCTCATCTGTTGTGTATTATAAGTTATAGAATCCAGATAACCCTAGTTTTTGATACCGAAAGTGTTAAATTACAAACCTAAGGCCACCCACACCCTTTCGCTACTCACCTTGTTGTGTTGTGTATTTCATGATGTATAATCCAAAAAATCCTATTTTTACTACTGAAAATTTAACACTACAAACCCCAGGCTACCTCCACAACCCTATCTACTCTCTCTTGTATTTTGTATTCCAAGTTGTAGAATCCAAAAAACTCCATTTTTTACGACTGAAGTTTACACACTACAAGCCCAGGGCCATCGCCACCCTCTCGTCACTATCTCACTTCTATTCATTATTTTAGGGTGTACAATCCAAAAACTGTAGTTTTTGCTACCCACTTGCTAATACCACTATTTTGTTTTGTATTTTATGATGTCGAATCCTAAAATGCCTAGTTTTTGCAACTAAAATTTTCACCCCCAATCTCTAACTAATATCTTGTGTTGTATTTTAAGATATAGATTCATGAAAGCCCTAGTTTTTGCGATTGAAAATCTCACACAACAAACCCCAGGCCACCTCCACCCCACCCCCTCGCTAATCTTTCTTATTTTTAGTATTCTAAAATATAGAATCCGAAAAACTCTAGTGTTTGATACTAAATTTTTCATACTACAAACCCAAGGCCACTGCCACCCACTCATTACTCTCTCACTTTTTTTCTGCATTTCAGGATGTAGAATTCAAAAAACCCTAATTTTGGCTAATGAAATTTTCACCTCTACCCTCTTGCTAATATCTCTCTTGTTTTCTATATTTTATGATGCAAAATCTAGAAAACCTTTTTTTTTCCAGCTAAAGTATTCGCACTACAAACCAAAGAACACCCCTGCCCCCGCTACTACTCTCTCTTATGTTCTATATTTCAAGATGCAGAATCTAAAAGACCTTAGTTTTTGCAATTGAAATTTTACCCCACCCTCTCACTAACACCTCTCATATGTTGTGTATTTTATGATATAGAATCCAAAAAACCTAAGTATGTTTTTCCTACAAAAATTTTCATATTACAAACCCTAAGCCACCACCACCCTCTTGTTAGTCTCTCACTTTTGTTCTATATTTTAAGGTGCAGAATTCAAAAAACCATAGTTTTTGCAATTGAAATTTTCACCCCACCCTCTCTTTGACATCTCTCATCTGTTGTGTATTTTATGAAATAGTTATTGGCATAAAAAGTTTCACATTACAAACCTCAGGCTACTCCCGCTCTTTCATTACTACTCTCTCTTGTGTTTAGTATTCCTAGTTGTGGAATCTAAAAAATCCTAATTTTTGCCCTCGCGATACTCTCTCACTTTTACTGTATTTTAGGATGTAAAATCTAAAAAATCCTAGTTTTTGCTAATGAAATTTTCACCCCTACCCACTCGCGAATATCTTTTTTGTGTTCTGTATTTTATGATGTACAATATAAAAAACCCTAATTTTTGCTACTTAAGTTTTCACACTACAAACACCTAGCCACCCTTGCCCCTTACTACTCTTTCTTGAGTTATGAATTTCAAAATGCAGAATCCAAAAAACCATAATTTTTCCAAATTATATTTTCACCCTCATCCTCACGCTAACATCTCTCATGTATTGTGTATTATAAGATATACAATCCAGATAACCCTAATTTTTTATACAGAAAATTTCACTTTACAAAACTCAGGCCACCGCTACTCTCCTTATTGTGTTCTATATTTCATGATATAGATTCCAAAAAATCATATTTTTGCTACTTAAAATTTCACACTACAAACCTTAGGTCATCTCACAACCCTCACTACTCTCTCTTGTGTTAACATTCCAAGATGTAAAATCCAAAAAATCCTAGTTTTTGCTACTGAAATTTTCACACTATAAATCCAAGGTCACTGCCACCCACTCATTAGTATCTCACTTTTGTTCGGTATTTCAAGTTGTAAAATTCAAAAAAATAGAGTTTTTGCTACCCACTCGCTAATATCTCTATTGAGAAAACCCTAGTTTTTGCTACTCATTCGCTAATATCTCTATTGAGAAAACCCTAGTTTTTGCTACTAAAAATTTCACACTACAAATCCTAGGCCAACCCCAGCCCCTTGCTACTCTCTCTTGTGTTTAGTATTTTAAGATATAGAATCCAAAAAACCCTAATCTTTGCTACTGACATTTTCATAATACAAACCCAAGGCCACTGCCATCCTCTCATTACTCTCTTACTTTTATTATGTATTTCAGGATGTAGAATTTAAAAAATCCTAGTTTTTGCAAATGAAAATTTTCACCCCCACATTCTCGCTATTATCTCTCTTCTATTCTGTATTTTATGATGCACAATCCAGAAAATTCAACTTTTCACTACTGAAGCATTCGTACTACAATCCTAAGGCCACCCCTACCCCCACCGCTACTCTCTCTTGTGTTCTATATTTCAAGATCCAGAATCCAAAAGACCTTAGTTTTTACAACTGAAAGTGTCACCCCCACCCTCTTGCTAGCATCTCTTATATGTTATGTATTTTATGATATTGAATCTAGAAAACCTTAGTTTTGTTATATAAAGTTTCACATTACAAACCGTAGGCCACTACCACCCTCTCGTTACTCTCTCACTTTTGTTCTATATTTCAAGATGCAGAATCTAAAAAATACTAATTTTGCAACTGTAATTTTCTCTCCCATTCTCTCTCTAGCATTTCTCATATGTTATGTATTTTATGAAATACAATTTAGAAAACCCTAGTTATTGCCATAAAAAGTTTCACATTACAAACCCCAACTCACCCCTACCCTTTCGCTGCTCTTTCTCTTGTGTTCTGTTTTTCATGATATTCAATCCAAAAAACCCTAATTTTTGCAATCGAATTTTTCGCACTACAAACCCCATACCACCCCCACCCTCTTACCACTCTCTCTTGTGTTTAGTATGCCAAGATGTAATGCTCAATTCTCAATTCTCTCCTACATAGCCAATAATAAGCATTTTTCATCAATATGTATTTAATCAATGTGCATTATCGAATTATGGCATACAAATAGCATGATTGTATGAACATGAATAATTGTTATTATATGCTTCAGTTATGCTTTAACATGCATTAGTACATGAAATATGAGATCAAACATTTATTTCTTGATTTAACATATTCCTTAAGTGTCCTTTTTGCAGTGAAAAACTCAGTATCTCGGTTAAGGAAGATTGATGTGTTGAATGACCATGAAATGAATTATTTGTATTGCTCCATACTAGTTATATGCTAAAGTGATTAATTGCCTAAATATTTACTTGAAATATGTTACATTTTGCTAAGAACTAAAAATATGCAAAATGGTGCAATTTGATTGGTTGGTTGACTAGGTTGCATAAAATCATTCTAAACCGCATTGCACTTGATTATAACACCAAAGCATCAATTTTTGTCATCTCCTTAGCCCATGAACGTGGCTTTTGGTATGAGAAGACACCAAGCATGATGCAACCAATCATAGCCCTCGACTTACCTCTCTTTGAAAGGTTAAAGAAATCATTTTCATCCATATTTCTTGTGGAAGCACCTCAAAAATGACCAGACCTTATTCTCCTAAGTTTCTCCCAAATTTCTACACTCTCATACGCACAAAAGTTGAATTCAATCCATAGGAATCCATAGAACACAAACTAGAACAAATTTCCACCCTTTTAAGCTTGAAACTATTGATTTTGAAGCTTAATTCCAACTTAATCAAGATATATTCTTTTTCAATGTTTCTTATGATGAATTTATAGTATCTTGTATGATTATATATTTTAGTATGTTTTTGTATGATTGAAAACTTAAGTAAGTTACACTTGAAGCCAAAACCAAGCTAGTTAAGCTAGTTTTTAGCAAAATTGATATTCTTGTGAAATTGTTTAATTTACTTGTTTCTATTGATTTTGTAATGCTTATATGGTGTTTGAAGGTGCCTACAAATGATTGTGAACAATAGCAATTAGTTTTCTTAATTGAAGGTTAGAATCAATTTAAGTTAGAATCAAGTTTACGTCATTTTAATTCGGATTGTGTTCATATTTTGTGGGCTGACCTAATAATTATGTTTGAATTATTAGTTATTTAATGGCTGCCCTAATGTTTAATGTCTTGAATTAGTAGTAAAATATGGAGTATGCATTATTTTTAAGGTTATGTAATTGATATGGAATTATTTACAAATGATTGAAAAGTGTATATGAACTTTAACTAGAATAGACTAAATGATTTATAAAAAGGATATTAAATGGTACATGATTTGATTATGTTAGGCCTTTAACACGTCCTATCTTCCAAAGAGATTGGTCTTTTCACTTGCCACAAAGTGGACTTGAGGTAAGTTGAAGCTTTCATTTGTTGTATCACAAGAATCATATAATGTTGTTCATGTTTTAATATGATTGTTATTATTTGTCAAATGATGTAATGTTTGATGAATTTATGGTTCATGAAGCATGACACTATTAAGAATATAATGAGGTTTTTGAAAAGGAAATATGGTACTTGATTGATGGTCGGGTAGACAAGGGACGCGAGAGGGACCGGCGGACCCAACAAATGGTAGCAAATACTTGAGGTTGAAAAATCGATATAGGAAAGCCACATGAATAAGATAGAATACAGCTATTACCTGAGGTTGAAAGACCAGGTATGGAAACCCCGTATTAGTTCTCTTATTGGCCAATCATTATGAACAGGTTCTGAAAACCACGGTCTATCGCTATTAGTTAGATACCATACTTCAAAGGCCCTAAAGAATGATTTATGAATGAAAGTTATTAAATAAAATAATGTATTTAATGATTTATGAGATGTGCATAAATGTTATTTGTTGTTGCATCAGTTTCATCTTACTGAGCCTTTAGCTCATTAGATTCATGTGATGCAAGTGGAAATGTACAGGTTTAGAGGTTGACTGAGTCTCTAGAGCGGCCAGACAGAGATTTGTTCATATGCCATGCTTCGAACTGTTTTGTAGTTTATTTTGAAAACTCTGTTTTGTTTATAAATAAGCCGCTCTATTATGGTTTTGTAAATAGATGTACTCAGTTTTGATATATGTATATGGTGTGTTTAAAATGATTCAAGTTCTTTCTCTTATAGCTAAAAATGAGAAATTTTATTAAAACCATAGCTCTAATATTGATGAAAAATTAACATTTCTTGACTTAACTGTATCAGCTTGTTTAGGCTCTACAGTTAGGTTAAGGGATGTTACAGTTTGTGGTATAAGAGCGGAGGTTTAGTCATTCCTATAGACAGAAGAAGGCATATGAACACATCTTGGCAGGGAAACTCGGTCAACTACTTGTTTATTTGCTTTTATATTTATTTGATTATATTTCGTTCCATGTTACTGTCATGATTATGCATTTATTATTAGCTAATGAATGGAATGAGATTGGGTAATGCATATCAGGTCATGGCACCAAAAAGGAAGACAATTGATGATCATGAGGGTAATCATAGTGTGGTGGACAATTTGACTAATCTCATTCAACAATAAACTAGAATGCATGGTGAACAGATACAACAATTGCTAGATATGCAACAAAGAACCCAAGAATAGAATCAGCAACTTCCTCCACCACAAGCTCGACAGGATCCTTCACAGGCTGTATATGAAAAGTTTAGAAAGATGGAACTTGTTGATTTTACTGGTGGGTCTGATCCTATGGTTGCAGAGGAATGGGTTAAATCATTGGATACAATCTTTGACTACATGAGAATTGATGATGCTGAGAAGGTACTCTGTGCAATCTTCTTGTTGAAGAAGGATGCTAGAACCTAGTGGGAATGAGCTAAACTTGCAGTGAATATAGAAGAGCTAACTTGGGAGAGGTTTAAAATAATATTTTATGATAAGTATTTCACTAGAGATGCTAGGTCGCTCAAAGTAAAAGAATTTTTGGAGTTAAAACAAGGAGGATATCTGTATGTGATTATATGAGAAAATTTGAACAAGGTTGCAAGTACGTACCATACATCGCCAGAGACAACAATGAGAAGATGGATCATTTCTTGAGGGGCCTTAATACTGAAATTAGAAGAGATGTGAGAATGTCTTCAGTAACATAGTTTAGAGAACTGGTGGACAAGGCTTTGATGGCTGACTTAGATGAGAAAGAGATTGAGAAATTCCATCAACAAAAGAAGCAAGTATTCACTCCCTGGAATCTAAATCAGTGGAAGAAAGGAGAGTAAAAATCAAACCAAAGGAATGAAAAACGTCCTAGAGTTAGATAGACTTCTACCACAGTTGAAAGGCCTAAATGTGCTAAGTGTGGGAAGAAATGGATTCCAACCAAATGTTAAGGGCTTGTTCTATTCAGATTAGTGATAGGACTCTCTATGCATATCTTGTTGTTTTACTGATGCCAAATTTTAAGGTTATTCTAGGTATGGATTAGCTTACCAAATATCATGTAATAATTGATTGTAATAAGAAGATTGTGATTTTTCAGCCACCTGGGGAAGAACAGTTTATGTTTAATGATATCTCATTTTCACGGTCCTTACCAATTATATCTGCTTTGGAAGCTCAAAAGATGTTGAATAAAGGTGGTGTTGGATATTTGGCAAGTATTCTGGACACCTCAGTTGAAGCACAATTGAAACCAGAAAATATAGATGTGGTTCAAGAATTTCTTGAGGTATTTCTAGATGATTTATTGGGATTGCCACCGAATCGAGAGATTAAATTTGTGATTGATGTTATGCCAAGAACTACTCCTATTTCTAAAGCACCATACCGAATAGCACCAACAGAATTGAAAGAGTTAAAAGTTCAATTGCAAGAATTGCTTGATATTTGCCCTAGTTATTCTCCTTGGGGAGCACCTGTGTTGTTCGTGAAAAAGAAGGATGGTACATTGCAGTTGTGCATTGATTATAGAGAGTTGAATAAAATAACAGTCAAGAATAAGTATCCACTCCCAAGAATAGATGATTTGTTTGATCAATTGCAGGGAGCATCTGTATTTTCTAAGATTGATTTGCGCTCTGGGTATTATCAATTGAAGATCAAGGAAGAAGACATACCAAAGACTGCATTCCGAACAAGGTATGAACATTATGAATTTCTAGTGATGCATTTCGGTTTAACCAATGCCCCTGCAAATTTTATGGATCTAATGAATAGGGTGTTCAAGTAATATCTCAATAAATTTATGGTTATGTTTATTGATAACATCCTAATTTATTCACGTGATAAAGAAGAGCACAAGGAACATTTGAAGATTGTGCTGCAAGTTCTTAAAGAAAAACAGTTGTATGCTAAATTCAAGAAGTGTGAGTTTTGGCTTGAACAAGTGGTATTCCTAGGTCATGTGATATCAAAGATGGTATTTCTATTGATCCGAACAAGGTAGAAGCTGTCATTAAGTGGCTAACACCAACAAATATATCAGAAGTAAGGAGTTTCTTGGGATTAGCAGGGTACTATCGACGATTTGTTTAGGGGTTTTCAAAGATAGCAACTCCAATGACAATGTTGACAAGAAAGAATGTGAAGTTCTTGTGGACCAATGCTTGTGAAAGAAGTTTTCAAGAATTGAAACATAAATTAACTACAGCTCCTATTCTTACCATTCCAACTGGAATTGGTGGATTCGTGATGTATAGTGATGCTTCAAAAAATGGTTTGGGTGCTGTTTTGATGCAAAATGGGAAGGTTATTACCTATGCTTCAAGGCAATTGAAGGAATATGAAAAGAATTATCCAACCCATGATTTGGAACTTGCTGCTGTGATTTTTGCCTTGAAAATTTGGAGACATTATTTGTATGGTGAGAAGTATGAAATATACACAGATTATAAGAGTTTGAAGTACTTCTTTACCCAAAAAGAGCTGAATATGAGACAAAGAAGATGGTTAGAACTTGTGAAGGATTATGATTGTGTGATCAACTATCATCCTGGTAAGCGAATATGGTTGCAAATGCATTGAGCAGAAAATCCACGTCTTCTCTTTTTGTTTTACAAAAGTCAATATTACTGGATTTGCAGATATTAGAGCTTAAAATTATACCTAAAGGGAAAAAATATTCGTTGTCAGCCTTAGTGTTGAGACCTGCACTTCAAGATAGAATCAGAGAAGGTCAAAAGGTGGACATGCATTTGTGAAGATTGAAATAAATGATTGAGGCTGGAAAGAGGCCAGACTTCTCTATTACTGATGATGGGATTATTCAATATAAAGGGAGACTGTGTGTGCCATCTGACAAGGCTATGAAAGGATATATTTTAAAAGAAGCTCATACTACTCCTTACTCAGTACACCCAGGTAGCACAAAAATGTATAAGGACTTGCAACAACATTATTGGTGACCTAAAATGAAGAGAGATATAGCAAAATTTGTGGCTGAATGTCTAACTTGTCAACAAGTTAAGATTAAACATCAAAAACTATCAGGGTTGTTGAAGCCTTTGTTGATTCCAGAGTGGAAATGGGAGCACATTACAATGAACTTTGTGCTTGCATTACCTAGAACACAAAAGGGGTATAATTCCATATGGGTGATTGTTGATAAATTAACTAAATCAACCCATTTTCTTCCAGTAAAATCCACATACAATATAGACCAATATGCTCAAGAATATATTAAAGAGATAGTCAGGTTACATGGGGTGCCAGTTTCAATAGTGTCTGATAGAGATCCTGAGTTTACATCTACATTTTGGAAGAGCTTACACAGTGCCATGGGAACAAAACTTGCATTCAGTATAGTATTTCATCCACAAAGTGACGGGCAATCAGAGAGGGTTATTCAGATATTAGAGGATATGTTAAGAGCTTGTGTGCTAGATTTTCAAGGGAGTTGGGATGCAAAGCTTCCATTAGTGGAGTTTACTTATAATAATAGCTACCAATCAACAATTGAAATAGCGCCTTATGAAGCATTGTATGGAAGGAAATGTAGATCTCCAGTTCATTGGGATGAAGTTGGAGAACGAATCCTACTTGGTCCAGAAATAGTTCAACATACCGCTAAGGTAGTGGAGAAGATACGAGAGAGAATGAAGATTGCGCAGAGTAGACAGAAAAGTTATGCAGATAAACAGAGAAAAGATCTAGAGTTTGCAATTGGGGATCATGTGTTTTTAAAAGTTGCTTCCATGGAAGGTGTTATGAGATTTGGAAAGAAAGGAAAACTCAGCCCAAGGTATGTCGGCCCATTCGAGATTCTCGAAAGAGTTGGTGATAAAGCTTATAGAGTGGCCTTACCTCCATCATTATCTAGTGTTCACAATGTTTTCCATATGTCTATGTTGAGAAAGTACATTTCAAACCCTTCTCATGTGTTGAGTTATGAACCGTTGGAATTGACTCATGATTTAGCCTTTGAAGAAAAACCAGTGCAAATTCTAGATCAGAAGGAAAAAGAGTTGAGAACAAAAAAGATTCGACTTGTTAAAGTATTGTGGAGGAATCATTCTGTAGAAGAGGCCACATGGGATCTATAGTAAATATGTTGTGTATTTTATGATATAGAATCTAGAAAATCTTAGTTTTTGCTAGAGAAAGTTTCACATTATAAACCTGGGCCACCCCCACCCTTTTCGTTGCTCTCTCCCTTGTGTTATGTTTTTCATGATGTGGAATAAAAAAAACCCTAATTTTTGCTACTGAAAATTTCAAACTACAAACCCCATATCTTCTAGCGGTGGTCGCGGTATCGGCACTCATCAACTTATCAGCCTCATTCCTAACCGACTCTAGTCCTGTGCCAAAGTCTATAGTAAATATGTCATATAAGACAAATAAAAGATTTTTCAACATTTAACATATAAAATAGAACTTAAACTGACAAATGCAGTTGAAATACTTATACTAATCGATAACTAATCAAAAATAGGCTGCTTTTGCTCCTCTAAAATCTTTCTCCAATCAGTCACTTGGAGCGGTGCAAACTTCTTCACAGAAACGCCGAGCTCAGTCATAAAAGTTGTCGCATTTGTCCTTATTGGACAACCATGACACTTGTGAAATGTGATGGGGATCTTTCCCTCGGATTCTAACTGGCGTTTGAGCCTGTCTCCGTATGTTGCTCGTGTCTCTCTATATTTCTTCTGTGTATGAGTTACAAAATATTAACAAAAGTATTAGATTATTGTTCAACATAATTATTATATAACAAAAATAATAAAAAAGATATATAAAGTGAAACAAACCATCACATGTACCCTCCTTATTTCAAAAATTAAAATTAAAAAAAAGATACCTAACACTTGGCGACAAAATAAAACTTTTTATCGCTAAGTAAATGCTCTTACCAATGATCAAGCTAGTATTGCAGCTAAAACAAAAAAATTAAAAAAAAATCCTTAATCTTAGCAACAACATTACGTTGTGTCGTCGCTAATATTTTGATACTTATTTAAAAATTAAAATTAAAAAAATTACCTAACACTTGGCAATGAAATAAAACTTTTGTTGCTAAGTAATCCAATCAAATAATCTTTGCAACGACATAGCGTAATGTTTCACATTACAAACCTCAGGTCACCCCCACCTTTTACCTCTTCTCTCTCTTGTGTTCTATTTTTCATGATGCCGAATCCAAAAAATTCTATTTTTTTCTACAACAAATTTTGTACTACAACTCATGCCACCTCCACACCCTTGATATTCTCTCTTGTGTTTAGTATTCTGAGATATAAAATCTAAAAAACCCAAGTTTTTTCTAATGAAATTTTTACTCTACAAACCCAAAGCTCCCACCACCCTCTCGTTATCTCTCACTTTTGTTCTGTATTTCAGGATGTTGAATCCAAAAAATCCTAGTTTCTACTAAAGAAATTTACACCCCCACCTACTTGCTATTATCTCTATTGTATTTTGTATTTTATTATGTAGAATCCAAAAAGTTTTAGTTTTTGCTGCTGAGGTTTACGCACTATAAACACCAAACCAAGCCCCCATCCCCACTACACTTTATTGTGTTCTATATTTCAAGATGCAGAATCAAAATAACCTTTTTGGCAACTAAAACTTTCACCCCCACCCTCCCGCTAACATATCTCATATGTTGTTATTTTTTATGATATAAAATCTAAAAAACCCTAGTTTTTTCTACATAAAGTTTTACATTACAAACCCTAGGCCACCGTTATCCTCTCGTTACTCTCTCACTTTTATTCTATATATCAAGATGCAAAATCTAAAAAACCCTATTTTTTTGCAACTAAAATTTTCACATTACAAACCTAAAGCCCTCGCCACCCTCTCATGTCTTGTGTATTTTTTAAATAAAATTCAAAAATTTCTAGTTTTTGCTACATAAAGTTTCACATTACAAACTCTAGGTCACCCCCAGTCTTTCGCTACTCTCTCTCTTGTGTTCATTTTTTCATGTTGTAGAATCTAAAAACCTTAATTTTTGTTTCTGAAAATTTTACACTACAAACCACATGACGCCCCTACCGCCTTGCTACTCTATCTTGTGTTTAGTATTCCAAGATGTAGAATCCAAAAAATCCTAGTTTTTGTTGCTAAAAATTTCACATTGCAAACCTAAAGCCCCCGTCACCATCTCGTTACTCTCTCAATTTGGTTTTGTATTTTAGAATGTAAGATCCAAAAAACCCTAATTTTAGCTAATGAATTTTTTACCCCACCCTACAAACCCAAGGCCACCACCACGCTCTCGTTACTCTCTCACTTTTGTTCTGCATTTCAGGATATAGAATTCAAAAGTCCTAGTTTTTACTAATGAAACTTTCACCCCCACCCTCTCACTAAAATCTCTTTTGTGTTTTATATTTTATGATGTAGAATCCAAAAAATTCTAGTTTTTGTTGCAGAAGTATTTGCACTACAAACACCAAGCCACCCCTTCTCCCCCACCTCTACTCTCTCTTATGATCAATATTTCAAGATGCAGAATCCATAAGACCTTAGTTTTTGCAACTTGAATTTTCATCGCTACCCTCCTACTAACATCTCTCATATGTTGTGTATTTTATGATACAAAATCTAGAAAATCTTAGTTTTTGCAAGAGAAAGTTCCACAATACAAACCCAGGCCACCCCCACCTTTTCGCTGCTCTCTCTCTTATGTCCTATTTTTCAAGATGTAGAATTCAAAAAACCTTAATTTTTGCTACTGAAAATTTCACACAACAAACCCCAGGGCACCCCTACCCATTTGCTACTCTCTCTTATGTTTAGTATTACAAGAAGTAGAATCCAAAAGATCGTAGCTTTTTTAATTGAAATTTTCACACTACAAACCCAAGGCCACCACCACCTTCTCGTTACCCTCTCACTTTTGTTCTATAATTCAGGATGCAGAATCTAAAGAACCCCAGATTTTGCAAATGAAATTTTCACCTCCAACCACTCGTTAATATCTCTCTTTTGTTCTATATTTAAGGATGCACAATTCAAAAAACCCTGGTTTTGCTACTGAAGGTTTAACACTACAAAACCAGACCATGCCCACCCCCTCATTACTCTCTCTTGTATTTAGTATTTCATAATGTAGAATTCAAAAAACCCTTGTTATTGCTACTAAATTTTCACACTACAAACTCGAGGCCAACCCCAATCCCTACTACTCTCTCTTTTATTCAGTATTCCATAGTGTAGAATTGAAAACATCCCTAATTATTGCTATTTATTTTTTTACACCACAAATTCTATCCACTGCCACCCTCTCGTTATGCTCTCTCTTTTGTTCGGTATTTCAAGTATAGAATCTAAAAACCTTAGTTTTTGCTAATAAAATTTTCACCTACACCCTCTCACTAATATCTCTCTTGTATTCTGTATTTTATGATACAGAATCCAAAAAACCCTAGTTCTTACAACTAAAATTTTTAGCCCCACTCTCTTACTAAGATCTCTCATTGTTCTATATTTTAACATATAGAATCGAGAAAATCTTAGTTTTTGCTACTGAAATTTTTAAAATATAAACACAAGCCCACCCCACCAATTTGCCATCTCTCTTGTGTTAAGTAATCCAAGATGTAGAATCCCAAAAATTCTAGTTATTGTTATTAAAATTTTCACACTACAAATCTCTAGCCACTACTACTCTCTCGTTACTCTCACTCTTGTTCTATATTTCAGGATGTAGAATCCAAACATCCCTAGTTTTTGCGAATAAGATTTTCATCCCCACCCACTCGCTAATAACTCTTATTGTGTTTTGTATATTATGATGCAGAATCCAAAAAATTCTAATTTTTGCTAAAAATATTTTCACACTGTAAACACCTGGCCACGCTCGTCCCTCGTTACTCTCTCTTATGTTCTGCATTTCAAGATGCATAATCCAAAAATTTTAGTTTTTACAACTAAATTTTTCACCCCTACTCTCTCACTAACATCTCTCATGTGTTCTGTATTTTAAGATATAGAATCAAGAAAACCCTACTTTCGGAGATATAAAGTTTCACATTACAAACCCCCAGGCCACCCCCACCCTTTCGCTACTCTCTCTCTTATGTTCCATGTTTCATGATGTAGAATCCAAAAAACCCTAATTTTTGCTACTAAACTTTAAAACTAAAACCCTCAGACCACCTCTACCCTCTTGCTACTCTCTCTTGTGTTTAGTGTTTGTTACTTAAATTTCACACTACAAACCCAAGGCCACCGCCACCCTCTCATTACTCTTTCACTTTTTTCTGTATTTTAGGATGTAGATAATTTTCACCCCCACCTACTCGTTAATATCTCTCTTGTGTTCTATATTTAATGATGCATAATAAAAAAATGGTAGTTTTTACTGATGAAGTTTTGACACTACAAACTCCAAGCCACCTCGCCCTATCGCTACTCTCTCTTGTGTTTAGTATTTAAAGATATAAAATTTTAAAAAATTGTTTTAGAAATTTCATACTACAAACCCAACGCCACCCTACCCCCCGCTACTCTCTCTTATGTTCAGCATTCCAAGATGTAGAATCTAAAAAATACTAATTATTGCCATTTACTTTTTCACCCTACAATCATGGTCATCGCCCCCCTCTCATTACTCTCTCACTTTTGTTGCGTATTTCAAAATGTAGAATTCAAAAAACCCCAGTTTTGCTAATAAAATTTTCACCCCCACCCTTTCGCTAATATCTCTCTTGTGTTTTGTATTTTACGATGCAAAATCCAAAAAATTCTAGTTTTTGCAATTGAAATTTTCACCCTCTCTATCTCACTAATATCTCTCATGTGTTCTATATTTAAAGATATAGAATAGAGAAAACTCCAGTTTTTGCTACTTAAATTTTTATAATATAAACACGAGCGCACCCCACCCCTTTACTACTCTCTTGTATTTAGTATTCCAAAATGTAGAATCTTTAAAAACCTTGTTATTGCAATTGAAATTTTAACACTACAAACCCTAGGCTACTACCACCCTCTCGTTACTCTTTCACTTTTGTTCTGCATTTCAGTATGTAGAATCCTAAAAATCTTAGTTTTTACTAATGAAAGTTTCACCCCCACCCACTCGCTAATATCTCTCTTGTGTTCTATATTTTATGTTGCAGAATCCAAAAAACCCTATTCTTGCTACTAAAAATTTCATACTACAAACACAAGCCAACCCCCACCCCTTCCTACTCTCTATTGTGTTCTATATTTTGTTCCCCACCCTCTCGCTAACATCTCTCATGTGTTGTGCCAAAAACTCTAGTTTTTGCTACATAAAGTTTCACATTACAAACCCAAGGTCACCCTACCCTTTCACTACTCTGTCTCTTGTGTTCTTTATTTCATGATATAGAATAAAAAAAACCATAATTTTTGCTACAGAAAATTTCATACTACTGACCCCAAACCACCCCCACCCCTCACTACTGTCTCTTCTGTTCAGTATTCCAAGATGTAGAATCTAGAAAACTCAAGTTATTGCAATTGAAATTTTCACACTTCAAGTCCCAAGCCAACGCCACTATCTTCTTTTCTCTCTATTGTGTTTCGTATTTTAAGATAATGAATCCTAAAACCCTAGTTTTGGCAATTGAAATTTTAACCCCCTACTTCTCACTAATATCTATCTTATGTTTTGTGTTTTAAGATATAAATCTAAAAAGCCCTAGTTTTTGCTAGAGAATTTTTCACAATAAAAACCTAAGGCTACCACCCTCCAGCTACTCTCTCTTGTGTATAGTATTCTAAGATGTTGAATCCAAAAAATCCTAGTTATTGCTGTTGAAAATTTCACATAACTAACCCCAGGTCACTACCACCCTCACGTTACTCTCTCACTTTTGTTCGAAATTCCAAAATGTAAAATCTAAAAAATCCAAGTTATTGCAATTGAAATTTTCACACTTGAAATCCTGGGCTAACGCCACCGTCTTGTTTCTGCTGTTCTTATGCTCAGTATTTTAAGATAATGAATCCAAAAAACACCAATTTTTGTAATTGAAATTTTAACCCCCACCTTCTCACTAATATTTATCTTGTGTATTATGTTTTAAGATATAAATCCAAAAAACCCTAGCTTTACATAAATATTCACAATATAAACCCAAAGCTACCCCACACTCTAGCTACTCTATCTTATGTTTGGTATTCCAACATATAGAATCTAAAAATCCTAGTTATTGTAATTGAAGATTTCACACTACAAACCCCAGGTCATCGCCACCCTCTCATTAGTCTCTCACTTTTGTTTTGAATTTGAAGATGTACAATCCAGAAATACCCAAGATTTTGCTAATGTAATTTTTACCCTCACCCACTCGCTAATATCTATGTTCTGTTATGTATAGTATGGTTCAGAATCCAAAACTCCCTTGTTTGTTCTACTGAAGTTTGACATCACAAACCCAGGCCAGCACCACACTCTTATTACTTTTCTTCTTGTGTTCTATATTTCAAGATGTAGAATCCAAACCCTAGTTTCTGAAACTGAATTTTTCACCCCCACCCTCTCACTAAGATCTCTCAAGTGCTCTGTATTTTAAGATAAAACATCCCAAAAACCCTAGTTTTTGCTATAGAAAGTCTCAATTTACAAACCCTAGGCCACTCCTAGCCCCTCGCTACACTCTCTTGTGTTCAGTATTTCAAGACATAGAATCAAAATAATCCATGTTATTGTAACTAAAATTTTCACACTATAAAGCCCAGACTGCTGCCACTCTTTTTTACCATCCTTCTTATGTTCTGGATTTCAGAATAGAGAATTCACAAAACCTAGTTTTTTGCAACTGAAATTTTCACCCTACTCTTTTGCTAATATCTCTCTTGTGTTCTATATTTTAAGATGTACAATTCAAAAAATACTATTTTTTGCTACTGAAATTTTCATACAACAAACCCTAGGCTACATCCACCCCCTCACTACTTTCACATATGTTCAGTATTTATAAATATAGAATCTAAAAAACCCTTTTTATTGCTATTGGAATTCTCACACAACAATCCAAGGCCACCACTACCCTCTCATTACTCTCTCTCTTATGTTTTGTATTTTAAGATATAGAATATAGAAAAACCTAGTCTTTGCAACTGAAATTTTGACCCCCACCATCTCGCTAATATCTGTCATGTGTTCTGACTTTTATGATAAGGAACCCAAAAAAATCTAAAAATTTTCTACAGAAAGTTTCACAATACAAACTGCAAGCTACCCCCACCCTTTCGCTACTCTCTCTCTCTGTGATTTTATTTCATGATGTAGAATCCAAAAATTCCTAATTTTTGCAACTAAAAATTTCATACTACAAAACCCAGACCATGTCCACCCCCTTGCTGCTCTTTCTTGTATTCAGTATTCTAAGATGTAGAACCCAAAAACCAAAGTTATTACAACTGAAATTTGCACACTTCAAACCCCTGGCCAATGCCACCGTCTTTTTTCCCTCTCTCTTATATTCTGTATTTTAAGATATAGAATCCAAAAAAATACCGGTTCTTGCACTGAAATTTTAATTCCCACCTTTTCGCTAATATCTGTCTTTAGTTTTATGTTTTAAAATATATATCAAAAAAACCCTAGTTTTTCCTATGGAAATTTTCACAATACAAACCCTAGGCCACCACCACCACTCGTTACTCTCTCACTTTTGTTCTGAATTGCAAGATCTAGGATCTAAAAAATCTAAGTTATTGCAACTGAAACTTTAACACTTGAAATCCCAAGCTAATGCTATCGTCTTGTTTCCCTGTGTCTTATGTTCTGTATTTTAAGATAATGAATCCATAAAATACCAGTTTTTGCAATTGAAATTTTAACCCCCACATTCTCGTTAATATTTAACTTGTGTTTTGTGTTTTAAGATATAAATCCAAAAAATCCTAGTTTTGCTACATAAATTTTTACAATATAAACCCAAGGCCACCCCACTCCCTAGCTACTCTCTTTTGTGTTTAGTATTCCAATATGTAGAATTAAAAATATCCTAGTTAATGAAAAATTTCATACTACAAACCACATGTCACCGCCTTCCTTCTTACTCTCTCACTTTTGTTTTGAATTTCAAGATGTAGAATCCAAAAAACCCTAAATTTTGCTAATGTAATTTTCACCCCCACCCACTTGCTAATATCTCTCTTGTGTTATGCATATTATGATTCAGAATCCAAAAAATCCTAGTTTGCGCTACTGAGGTTTGACACCACAAACATTGGCCACCACCTTTCTCTTTTTACTTTTCTTCTTGTGTTCTATATTTCAAGATGTAGAATATAAACCCTAATTTTTTAAACTGAATTTTTTACCCCTACCCTCTTGCTAATATCTCTCGTATCCTACTCATTGACCTTCATACAGAAGATCATACACCTAACGTAAGGCCTTATGATTGTCATGCAATTAGAAAATACATCAAAGTATACGATGTCGTGTACAAGGCCACCATGGTGCCTCAAGTCAAATGACTAATTAATGCACTATCATAACTAGGAAATTCTCATTTGACAAATAATGATTTCTAATTGAGAATTTCCTAGCAGGTCGTTCAGTATATTCATTCCCTAACAAGCACCCACACATATGCACTAGCGTCTCTATGCCAATATCTATGGAATGAGATATTCTCATTTTGAGTATGCATCGTGTGTGTGTGTGAGTCTATTGGGCTTATCAATGTCCCATCTTAATAACCCCTGACTCGAAACATGTTTAAAATCAAATCCATAGAGGCATATTCCATGATCACCATCATATGTGTGACCATGCTCCGTAGCTAAAAATGATCTAGAGACTTTATCTAATTGATAAAAATAATTAAATATAAAGAAGTATCTTTTATTTATTTAAACATTATGAATAAGATGGTGTTTGTAAGAGTATAAAAGCTCACCGTTGGCTCGCGGGGCACTACTCTAACAATTTTAAGATATAGATCCAAAAAAACCCTAGTTTTTGCTACATAAAATTTCAATTTGTAAACCCCAGACCACTCCCACTCCCACTCCCTTGCTACTCTCTCTTGTGTTTAGTATTTTAAGATGTAGAATAAAAAAATACATGTTATTGCAACTAAAATTTTCACACTACGAACTCTAGGTTGTTGCCACTCTCACGTTATCCTTCTTCTTTTGTTCTAGATTTCAAAATGTAGAATCCACAAAAAAAACCTAGTGCTTTCATTTCATTATGTAGAATCTAAAAAATCCTATTTTTGCTATTGAAATTTTCATAGTACAAACCCCAGACCACCCCCACGCCCTCGCTACGCTCTCTTGTATTCAGTATTTCAAGATGTAGAATCCATTAACCCAATTAGTACAACTGAAATTTTCACACTTCAAACCCATAGCCAACACCACCATCTTTTACCCTCTTTCTTATATTCTATATTTTAAGATATAGAATCTAAAAAGCACTAATTTAAGAAATTAAAATTTTAACCCCTACCTTCACACTAATATCTATATTGTGTTCTATGTTTTAAGATATAAATCCAAAAAATGCTAGTTTTTGCTATAGAAATTTTCACAATACAAACTCAAGGCCACCCCATCCCCTAGCTACTCTTTCTTGTGTTCGGTATTCCAAGATGTTGAATCCAAAAAATCACAGTCATTGCTATTGAAAAATTCACACAACAAACACTAGGTCACTGCTACCCACTCGTTACTCTCTCATTTTTGTTCTAAATTACAAGATGTAGAATCTCAAAAACCCAAGTTATTGTAACTGGAATTTTTCACACTTCAAATCCCAGGCCAACGTCACTGTCTTGTTTTCATATGTCTTATGTTCTGTATTAGAAGATAATTAATCTAAAAAACACCAGTTTTTGCAATTGAAATTGTACTCCCCTCCTTCTCGCTAATATCTATCTTATGTTACGTGTTTTTAGATATAAATCCAAAAAAATCCTAGTTATTGCTATTGAAAATTTCACATTATAAACCCCAAGTCATGCTACCCTCTCATTACTCTCCCACTTTTGTTAGTAATTTCAAGATGTAAAATACAAAAAAAACCCTAGTTTTTGCTAATGTAATTTTCACCTCCACTCACTCACTACTATATCTCTTGTGTTATATATATTATGATTCAGAGTTTATAAAACCCTAGTTTGTGCTACTGAACTTTTCACACCACAAACCTAGGCCACCGTCACCCTCTTATTACTTTCCTTCTTGTGTTCTATATTGCAAGATGTGGAGTCCAAAACCTAGTTTTTGAAATGAAATTTTTCACCCCCACCCTCTCGATAATATCTCTCATATGCTCTGTATTTTAAGATATAGAATCTAATAAACTCTAGTTTTTGCTATAGAAAGTCTCAATTTACAAACCTCAGGCCACACCCACCCTCTCGCTACTCTCTCTTGTGTTTAGTATTTCAAGATGTAGAATCAAAAAGAATCTATGTTATTGCAACTAAAATTTTCACACTATAAACCCCAGCGTACCACCACTCATTAGTCACCCTCTTTCTTATGTTCTAGATTTTAATATGTAGAATCCACAAAAACCTAGTTTTGCAACTAAAATTTTCAGCCCACCTTCTCACTATTATCTCTCTTGTGTTCTATATTTCAAGATGTATAATTCAAAAAATCTTAGTTTTTGCTACTTAAATTTTCACACAACAAACCTTGGGCTACCCCAACCCCCTTACTACTCTACTCTCTCTTGTGTTCAATATTTAAAAATGTAGAATCCAAAAGACCTTAGCTATTTCTATTGAAATTTTCACACTACAAACCTAGGCCCACCACCACCCTCTCGTTACTCTCTCTCTCTCTTATGTTCTGTATTTCAATATGTATTATCCAAAAAACCTAGTTTTTGCAACTAAATTTTATACCCCCACCTATTCTCTAATATTTATCAAGTGTTCTATATTTTAAGATAAAGAATCCAAAAAACCCACCCTGATTTTTTATGCATAAAGTTTACATTACTAGCCGTAGGCCACCTCCACCATTTTCCTACTCTCTCTCTTTTGTTTTGTATTTCAAGATGTAGAATCCAATTAACCTATGTTTTTGCTAATGAAATTTTAAACCCCACGCTCTCGTTAATAACTCTCTTGTGTTCTGTATTTTCAGATGCAGAATCAAGAAACCCAAGTTTTTACAATCGATATCTTTACCACCACTCACTCGCTAATATCTCTCATGTGTTTTATATTATAAGATATAGAATCAAAAAAATCCTAGATTTTGATATTGAAAATTCCACACTACAAACCCCAGGCCAACCTCATCCCCTTGCTACTCTCTCTTGTATTTAGTATTCCAACATGTAGAATCCAAAAAATACTAATTTTTACAACTGAAATTTTCATGCTACAAACCAAAGGCCATGCCACCCTCTCATTACTTCCTCACTTTTGTTCTATATTTCAAGATGTAAAATAAAAAAAAAACATTTTTAGCTAATGAAATTTTCACCACCACCCACTCGCTAATATCTCTCTTGTGTTTTGTATTTTATGTGGCAGAATCCAAAAAATTATAGTTTTTGCAAGTGAAGTGTTCACACTACAAACACGAGATCATCCTGTCGCTCACTACTCTCTCTTGTGTTCAAGATGCAGAATCCAAAAAATCCTAATTTTTGCAAATCCTAGTTGTTGCGTATTATAAGATACAGAATCTAGAAAACCCTAGTTTCTCCTACAGAATGTTTCACATTACAAACCGTAGGCCACACCCACCCTTTCACTACTTTCTCTCTTATGTTCTATATTTCATGATGTAGAATCCAAGAAACCCTAATTTTTGTTACTAAAAATTTCACATTACAAACCCCAGTCCACCTCCACCCCTTCGCTACTCTCTTTTATGTTTACCAGTATGAAGAATCCAGAAAACTCTAGTTTTGCAAAAAAACTTTTCACATTACAAACTTAAGGCCATCTCCACCCTCTCATGACTCTGTCACTTTTGTTTTGTAATTCAGGATTTAGAATCCAAAATTTTTTTATTTTTGCTAAGAACATTTTCACCTCGACCCACTCGCTAATATCTCTCTTGTGTTATATATTTTATGATGTATAATTCAAAAAATTCTAATTTATCTTACTGAAAATTTCACACTACAAACCCAAGCCACCCCTACCCCTTCGCCACTCTCTCTTGTATTTAGCATTCCAAGATGTAGAATTCAAAAAATTCTAGTTTTTCCTGCTAAAATGTTCACACTACAAACTCAAGGCCACCGCCACCTTATTGCTACTCTCTTACTTTTGTTCTATATTTCAGGATGTAGAATCAAAAAAATCCTAATTTTTGTAAATGAAATTTTCACCCCTACCCACTCACTAATATATTTCTTGTGTTTTGTATTTTACAATGTAGAATCCATAAAACCCTAGTTTTTGCTACTGAATTTTTCACACTACAAACACCAGACCACATATACTTTTATTGCTAATGAGATTTTGACCCCCGCTAGTTGCTATTATCTCTCTTATGTTGTATATTTTATGATGTATAATCCAAAAAAATCTAATTTTTGCTATTGAAAATTTCACACTACAAACTTTGGGCCACCCCACCCCTCGCTACTCTCTCTTGTGTTTAGTATTCCATGATGTGGAATCCAAAAAGGCCAAGTTTTTACAACTGAAATTTTCACACTACAAATCCAAGGCCACTGTCACCCTCTCATTACTCTCTCACTTTTATTCTATAATTTAGGATGTAGAATCCAAAAAGTCCTAGTTTAAGATAATAATATTTTCACCCCCACCCACTTGCTAATATCTCTCTTGTGTTCTATATTTATAGATGTAGAATTCAAAAAACCCTAGTTTTTGTTACATGAATTTTAACACTACAAACACCTAGTCACCCCAGCCCTCGCTACCCTTTTTGAGTTATGTATTTCAAGATGCAGAATTTAAAAAAATTGTACTTTTCGCGACTATTATTTTCACCCCCACCCTCTCGGTAACATCTCTCATGCGTTGTATATTTTAAGATATAGAATCTAGAAAATCCTAGTGTTTGCTATAGAAAGTTTCACATTACAAACCCTAGGCTATCATCACCCTTTCTCTACTCTCTCTATCTTGTGTGTTTGTATTTTATGATTTAAAATTCAAAAAATCCTAAATCCTTGCTATTGAAAAATTCACAATACAAACCCAAACCACCCCCACCCCCCGCTACTCTCTGTTATGTTTAGTATTCCACGATATAAAATCCTAAAAACCCAGTTTTGGCTACTGAAATTTTTGCATTACAAACCCAAAGCCACCCCCACCCTCTCATTACTCTCTTATTATTGTTTTGTAACTTAGAATGTATAATCCAAAAAACCTTAATTTATGCTAATAACATTTTCATCCCCACCACCTTGCTAATATCTCTGTTGTGTTCCATATTTACTAATGTATTGGAATTTTAACCCTACAAACACCTAGCCACCCCCGCCCCTCACTACTCACTCTTGTGTTTTGTATTTGAAGATACAAAATACAAAAATCCTAGTTTTTGCAACTGATATTTTCACCCATACCCTCTTACTATCATCTCTCATGTGTTGTGTATTATAAGATATAGAATCCAAAAAATCCTAGTTTTTGTTACAGAAAGTTTCACATTACAAACCCCAAGCCAGGCCTACCCTTTCACTACTCTCTCTCTCTTGTATTATGTATTTTATGATTTAAAATCCTAAAAACCCTAATATTTGGTACTGAAAATTTCACAATACAAACCCCAGACCACCTCCACCCCCTTGTTGCTCTCATTTAGGTTTAGAATTCTAAGATGTAGAATCCAAAAAATATAGTTTTTGCTACTCAAAATCTCACACGACAAACCCAAAGTTACCCCACCCTTCACTGCTCTCTTTTCTATTTAGTATGCAGGATATAGAAATAAAAAAAAAACTAGTTCTGCTATTGAAATTTTCACACTACAAACCCAAGGCCACCGCGACCCTATCATTACTCTTTCACTTTTGTTGTGTAATTAAGAATGTAGAACCCAAAAACTCTAGTTTATGCTAATGACATTTTCACCCCCACCCACTTGCTAATATCTCTATTGTGCACTTTATTTACTAATGTAGAATATAAAAAACTTAATTTTTGCTACTAAAATTTTAACACTACAAACAACTAGTCAGTCCCGCCCCTCGCTACTCTCTCTTCAGTTATGTATTTCATGATATAGAAACCAAAAAAACCCTTGTTTTTACAACTAATATTTTCACCCCCATCCTCTCACCATGATCTCTCAGGTGTTGTGTATTATAAGATATAGAACTCAGAAAATCTTAGTTTTTGCTATAGAAAGTTTCACATTACAAACCCTAGGCCACCCCTATCCTTTCACTACTCTCTCTCTTGTGCTTTGTATTTTATGATTTAGAATTCAAAAAACCTTAATTTTTGCTATTAAAAATTTCACACTACAAACCTCAGACCATGCCCACCCCCTTTCTACTCTCTCTTATGTTTTGTATTTCAAAATGTAGAATCTGAAAAACTATAGTTTTGCTTTTGAAAATCGCACCAGATAAACCCCAGGCTACCCCCACCCCATCTCTACTCGCTCTTACATTTAGTATTCCAAGATATAGAATCCAAAAACCATTATTCTCGCACTACAAATACCATGCCACCACCGTCCCTTGCTACTCTCTCTTGTTTTCTATATTTCAAGATGCAGAATCCAAGAAACCTCAGCTTTTGCAACAATAATTTTCACCCCCACCCCCTCGCTACTCTCTCTTATGTTTAGTGTTCCAAGATGTAGAATCCAAAATTCTAGTTTTTGTTACTAAAGTTTCACAATATAAATCCAAGGCCATCCCCACCCTCTCATAACTCTTACTTTTGTTCTGTATTTCAGGATATAAAATCCAAACAACCCTAATTTTTGCTAATAAGTTTTTCACCCCCACCTACTCCCTAATATCTCTATTGTGTTCTGTATTTTATGATGCATTATCCAAAAACCCTAGTTTTCGCTATTGAAGTTTTCACACTACAAACATCAGGCTACCCTACTCTCTCTTGTGTTCTACATTTCAAGATGTAGAATCCAAAAACTTCTTATTTTTACAACTAAAATTTTAACCTCCATCCTCTTCCTAACATCACTTATGTGTTGTGTATTATAGGATATATAATCCAGAAAACCTTAGCTTTTGCGATAGAAAGTTTCACATTACTAACCTCATGCCGGCTGTACCCCTTTGCTACTTTCTCTATTGTGTTCTGTATTTCATGATGTAGAATCCAAAAAACCCTAATTTTTGCTAATGAAAATTTCACACTACAAACCCCAGGCCGCCACCACCCCCTCACTACTCTTTTTTATGTTTAGCATTCCAACATGTAGAATCTAAAAATCCTAGTTTTTGTTACTAAATTTTGACACTACAAATCCAAGGCCACCGCCACCCCCCTCATTACTCTCACTTTTATTTTTCAGGATGTAGAATCCAAAAAATCCTAGCTTTTGCAAATGATATTCTCACCCCACCCACTCGCTAATATATATCTTTTGTTATATATTTTATGATGTATAATCCAAAAAATCCTAGTTTTTGCTGATGAAGTTTTCGCACTATGTATACCATGACACCCCTGCCCATCGCTACTCTCTCTTGTATTCTGTATTTCAAGATCTAGAATCCAAAAAACCTTAGCTTTTGCAACAGTAATTTTCACCCCCACCCTCTCGCTAACATCTCTCACGTGTTATGTATTTAAGAATATAGAATCCAGAAAAACCTAATTTTGCTAGAGAAAGTTTCACATTACAAACCCCAGACCACCCCTACCCTTTCGCTACTCTCTCTCTCTCTTGTGTTATGTATTTTATGATTTAGAATTCAAAAAACACTAATTTTGTTATGAAAAATTTCACACTGCAAACCCGAGGCCACCCCACCCCTTGTAACTCTCTCTTGTGTTTAATATTCTAAGATGTAGAATTCGAAAACCTAATTATTGTTATTCATTTTTTCATAGTACAAATCCTGGCCACCGCCACCCTTTCGTTACACTCTCTCTTTTGTGTTTGTATTTCAAGATGTAGAATCCAAAAAATCCTAGTTTTTGCTAAACAAATTTTCACCCCCCACCCACTCATTAATATCTCTCTTGTGCTCTATATTTTATGATGCAAATTTCAAAAAACCATAGTTTTTACCACTACAGTTTTCGCACAACAAACACAAGGGCAGCCTCGCCCCTCTTACTCTCTCTTGTGTTCTGTATTTCTAGATACACAAAACCTAGTTTTTACAACTGATATTTTCACCCCCACCCTCTTACTCTTATCTTTCATGTGTTGTGTATTATAAGATATAGAACCTAGAAAATCCTTATTCTTGCAACAAAAAGTTTCACACTACAAACCCCTAGCCATCCCCACCCCCCGCAACTCTCTCTTGTGTTCATTATTCCAAGATGTTAAATCTAAAAAACCTTAATTATTCCTATTCATTTTTTCACATTACAAATCCTGGACACCGCCACCCTATCGTTGCACTCTCTCTTTTATTTAATATTCAAAGATGTAGAATCCAAAAAATAATAGTTTTTGCGAATGAAATTGTCACCCTCACCCACTTACTAATATCTCATTTGGGTTCTGTATTTTATGATGCAAAATCAAAAAAACCTTAGTTTTTGTTGCTGAAGTTTTTGCATGCAAACACTAGGCCACCCCTGTCCCTTTTGTGTGCTATATTTCAAGATGCAAAATCCAAAAAATCCTAAGGTTTTGGAATTGAAATTTTTACCCCCACCCTCTCGTTAACAACTCTCATGTCTTATGTATTGTAAGTTATATAATACAGAAAATCCTAGTTTTTACTATATAAAGTTTCACATTACAAACTCTGGGCCACCTCTATAATTTCGCTACTATCTATTTTGTGTTTTGAATTTCATGAGCTAAAATTCAAAAAACCCTAATTTGGCTACAAACCCAGGCCACCCCACCCCTACCCCACCCCTCGCTACTCTCTCTTATGTTTAGTATTCTAACATGTAACATCCTAAAAACCCTAGTCTTTACTACTAAAATTTTCGCACTACAAATCTAAAATCCTAGTTATTGCTATTTAAATTTTAACACTACAAACCCAGGCCACTGCTACACTCTCATTACTCTCTCACCGTTGTTTTGTATTTCCAAATACAGAATCCAAAAATACCATAATTTTTGCAATTGTAATTTTCACCCACACCATCTTGCTAATATCTATCATGTGTTTTATATTTTAAGATAAAAAAATCCAAAAAATCCTAATTTTTGCTATAGAAAGTTTCACATTAAAAACTCTATACGCCCCACACCCTTTCATTACTCTCTCTCTCTCTCTCTTCTGCTATGTCTAACATGATGTAGAATCCACAAGACCTTAATTTTTACAACAGAAATTTTCACATTACAAACCCCAAGCTAACCCCAACCACCTCGCTACTCTCTCTTGTGTGAGTATTCCAACATGTAGAATCCAAAAAACCTAAGTTATTGTAATTGAAATCTTCACACTTCAAACCCATGGCCAACGCCACATACTTGTTACCCTCTCTCTTATGTTCTCTACTTAAAGATGTAAAACCCCAAAACTATAAATTTTGTAATTAAAATTTTCACCCCCACCCTCTCGCTCATATCTATCTTTTATTCTGTATTTTAAAATATAAAAATCAAAAAAAAAAATATAGTTTTTGCTACTGAAATTTTCAGAATATAAACACAATGTCACCCCACCCCTCGCTACTCTCTCTTGTGTTGAGTATTCCAAGATCTAGAATCGCAAAAATTCTAGTTATTGCAATACAAAGTTTCACACTACAAACGTAAGGCCACCGCTACCCTATCGCTACTTTCTCACTTTTGTTCTGTAATTCAGGAAGTAGAATCCAAAAAATCCTAGTTTATGGTAATGACAATTTCACCCCCACCCACTTGCTAATATCTCTCTTGTGTTCGATATTTACTTATGTAGAATCCAAAAATCCCTAGTTTTTTGTACTTATATTTTAACACTACAAACACCTAGCCACCCTTGCCCCTCGCTACTCTTTCTTGAGTTATGTATTTCAAGATGCATAATCTAAAAACCATAATTTTTGCAACTTATACTTTCACCCTCATCTTCCCACTATCAACTCTTATGTGTTGTGTATTAAAAGATATAAAATTGAAAAAACATATTTTTTGCTAGAGAAAGTTTCATATTACAAACTCCAGGCCACTCCTACCCATTCGCTACTCTCTCTCTTGTGTTATGTATTTTATGATTTAGAATTCTAAAAACACTAATTTTTGTTATAGAAAATTTCACACTACAAACCCCAAGTCACCCCCACCCCTCGCAACTCTCTCTTGTATTCAATATCCAAGATGTATAATTCAAAAACCCTAATTATTCTTATTCATTTTATCACAGTACAAATCCTAGCCATCGCCACCCTTTCGTTACACTCTCTCTTTTGTTTTGTATTTCAAGATGTAGAATCCAAAAAATCCAAGTTTTTGGTAAAGAATTTTTCAACCCCACCTACTCACTAATATCTCTCTTGTGTTCTGTATTTTATGATGCAAATTTCAAAAAACCCTAGTTTTTACCGCTGCAGTTTTCATCCAACAAACACAAGGCCACCCTCGCCCCTCGTACTCCCTCTTGTGTTCTGTATTTCTAGAAACACAAAATCTAGTTTTTGCAACTGAAATTTTCACCCCCACCCTCTTGCTAACATCAATTATATGTTATCTATTTTATGATATAGAACCTAGAAAACCATTGTTCTTGCTAGAGAAAGTTTCACATTACAAACCCAGGCCACCCTCACCATTTTGCTACTCTCTCTCTTGTGTTCTGTATTTCATAATGTAGAATTCAAAAAACCTAAATATTTGCTACTAAAAATTTCACACTACAAACCCCAAGCCAGTCCCACCTTCTTTCTAGAAAACCATAGTTTTCGCTAAGAAAATTTCCACCGCCACCCACTCTCTAATATCTCTCTTGTGTTCTGTATTTTGTGATGTAGAATCCATAAAAACATGATTTTTGATGCAGAAGTTTTTGCACTACAAACAGGAGGCCACCCCGTCCCTCGCTACTCTCTCATGTGTTCTGTATTTCAAGATACATAATTTAACAAACCTTAGTTCTTGCAACTGAAATTTCACCACCACCCTATTGCTAACATATCTCATGTGTTATGTATTTCAAAATATAAAATCTAGAGAACCCTAATTTTGGCTACAGAAAGTTTCCCATTACGAACCCCAAGCCACTCCCACCCTTTTGCTACTCTCTTTTTTGTATTTTGTATTTCATGATGTAGAATCCAAAAAAACCCTAATTTTTGTTATTAAAATTTTCACACTGCAAACCCCAGGACACCCCCACCCTTCCCTCCCCCCGCAACTCTCTCTTGTGTTAAGTATTCCAAGATGTAAAATCTAAAAAACCTTAATTATTGCTATTCATTTTTTTCACATTACAAATCCTGGACACCACCACCCTATTGTTGCACTCTCTCTTTTGTTTTATATTTCAAGATGTAGAATTCAAAAAATCCTAATTTTTGCTAATGAAATTGTCACCCCCACCCACTCATTAATATCTCTTTTAGGTATATATTTTATGATGAAAAATCTAAAAAATCTTAGTTTTTGAGGCTGAAGTTTTTGTACTACAAATACTAGGCCACCCGTGTCCCTTTTCTATTCTATATTTCAAGATGCAGAATCCAAGAAACCTTAATTTTTTGAATTAAAATTTTTACCCCCACCCTCTTGCTAACAACTCTCTTGTCTTATGTATTTTAAGCTATATAATCCATAAAATCCTAGTTTTTGTTATATAAAGTTTCACATTACAAACCCTGGGCCACTCCGATAATTTCGCTACTATCAGTTTTGTGTTTTGTATTTCATGAGCTAGAATTCGAAAAATCCTATTTTGACTACTAAAAATTTCATACTACAAACCCCAGGCCACCCCCTTTCTACTCTCTCTTATGTTTAGTATTCCCAGATGTAGCATCCAAAAAACTCTAGTCTTTATTGCTAAATTTTCACATTACAA
Organism: Paulownia fortunei; assembly: GCA_019321725.1. Taxonomy (NCBI): domain Eukaryota; kingdom Viridiplantae; phylum Streptophyta; class Magnoliopsida; order Lamiales; family Paulowniaceae; genus Paulownia; species Paulownia fortunei. The sequence continues at coordinate 12,761,833 of CM033112.1, forward strand.
ATCCAAAAATCCTAGTATTGCTATTGAAATTTTAACACTACAAACCCAGGCCACCGCTACTCTCTCATTACTGTCTCACCTTTGTTTTGTATATCAAGATGGAGAATCCAAAAAAACATAATTTTTGCAACTAAAATTTTCACCCCCACCATCTCACTAATATCTAACTCTATGCGCCCCCACCCTTTCATTACTCTCTCTCTCTTGTGTTATGTCTAACATGATGTAGAATCCACAAATCTTAATTTTTGCAATGAAAATTTTCACATTTCAAACCCAAGGCTAACCCCACCCCTCGCTACTCTCTCTTATGTCAGTATTCCAAAATATAGAATCCAAAAAAACCAGAGTTATTACAATTGAAATTTTCACACTTCAAACTCATGGCCATCACTACCACTTGTTACCCTCTCTCTTATGTTCTTTATTTAAAGATGTAAAACCTAAAAACCAAAACTTTTGCAATTAAAATTTTCACCCCCACCCTCTTGCTAATATCTATCTTTTATTTTGTATTTTAAGATGTAAAATCCAAAAAAAAACCATATTTGCTACTGAAATTTTCACAATATAAACACAATGCCACCCTACCCTCGCTACTCTCTCTTGGGTTAAGTATTCTAAGATCTAGAATCGCAAAAATTCTAGTTATTGCAATTCTAGTTACTACAAACCTAAAGCCACATCCACCCTATCGTTACTCTCTCACTTTTGTTCTGTAATTTAGGAATTAGAATCCAAAAAACTCTAGTTTATGTTAATGACAATTTTACTGATGTAGAATCTAAAAAATCATAGTTTTTTGTACTTATATTTTAACACTACAAACACCTAGCCACCCTTTCCCCTCGCTACTCTTTCTTGAGTTATGTATTTCAAGATGCAGAATATAAAAAACCATAATTTTTGCAACTTATATTTTCACCCTCATCCTCCCACTATCATCTCTTATGTGTTGTGTATTAAAAGATATAAAATTGAAAAAATATATTTTTTGCTAGAGAAAGTTTCATATTACAAACCCCAGACCACTCCTACCCATTCTCTACTCTCTCTCTTCTGTTATGTATTTTATGATTTAGAATTCTAAAAACACTAATTTTTGTTATAGAAAATTTCACACTTCAAATCCAATGCCACCTCCACCCCTCGCAACTCTCTCTTGTGTTCAATATTCCAAGATGTAGAATTCAAAAACCCTAATTATTGTGATTCATTTTATCACAGTACAAATCTTGGCCACCGCCACCCTTTCGTTACACTCTCTCTTTTATTTTGTATTTCAAGATGTAGAATCCAAAACGTCTTAGTTTTTGCTAAATAAATTTTCACCCCCAACCCACTCACTAATATCTCTCTTGTGTTGTGTATTTTATGATGTAAATTTAAAAAAAACCCTAATTTTTATCGCTGCAATTTTCGCACAACAAACACAAGGCCACCTTCGCTCCACTTACTCTCTTGTGTTCTGTATTTCTAGATACACAAAATCTAGTTTTTGCAACTGAGATTTTCACCACCGCCCTCTTTCTAACATCTCTTATATGTTATGTATTTTAAGATATAGAATCTAGAAAATCCTTGTTCTTGCAACATAAAGTATTACATTACAAACTCTAGTCCACTCTCACCCTTTCGCTACTCTCTCTCTCTTGTGTTTTGTATTTCATAATGTAGAATTCAAAAAACTCAAATATTTGCTACTGAAAATTTTACACTACAAACCCCAAGCCAGTCCCACCCTCTTTCTATAAAACCCTAGTTTTCGCAAATAAAATTTCCACCCTGAGCCACTCCTTAATATCTCTATTATGTTCTATATTTTGTGATGTAGAATCCACAAAAGCATGCTTTTTGCTGTGGAAGTTTTTGCACTACAAACACGAGGCCACCCCCGCCCCTCGCCACTCTCTCTTGTTTGGCTAGCAATCGATTCCTTTAATACCTGCAACAACTAGAGTGCATTGAAAGGTATAAAATAAAAAATATTTTAATTTTTAAAATTATCACACTGTTGGGAATTACAAGATCATTAAAAATCTCATCGAATTTGGGGTACTGCTATAATTGTTATGACATGTTTTTAAATTTTTAATTTTTCACTGCGTATACTTCGGGATCATGCAAACCCAATAGTCGGTCCACCACTACATCTTTTGGGATGTTATGTGATTCTTGAACTTCTTCAAGTTTCATGACTTCGCCATTTCTATCCAATAGAAATTCCTTCTCTAAGAAGGTGACATTCGTTGAAATAAACACCTTTTGTTATTAGGAGTCATAGAAATAGAATCCAATAGATTTCTTTGGATACCCCACAAACTTGCATAAATTGGATCTCATACCCAATTTATCTCCCACTTGCTACTTCACGTAAGTAGCACACACCCCCATACCCTACTTTTTTACATCGAATTTGATGACACTCTATTCAATAGATATGCCACTATTTCTAGGGCATAGCCACAGAAAGAAAGAGTAAGTCAAGTAAACTCATCATTGATCGAACTACGTCAATAGAGTTAAATTCCTGCACTCCACAACTCCGTTGAGTTAAGTAGTAGGCAGAGGATTCCACTGAGAGAGAATCTCATTCTCTTTTAGATAATCAAGAAACTTTATGCTCAATATTCACCTCCTCGATTTGATCGAAATGCTTTGATACTTAGCTAGTTTGTTTCTCCACTTCGCATCTGAATTCTTTGAACTTTTCAAACTTAGATTTGTACCTCATAAGGTACGCGTAACCATACCTAGAATAATCATCATCGAGCACTAACACTCAATGGCCAATATACATCTCAATGGATCAAATCTAACATATCTTTGGCTCGTTCCACTTGTCCAACAAATGGTGAGTTGGTCATCTTTTCTTTGAGACATGATTCACATGTTATGATCCCTTGCTTGTTCTCAAGATTGAGCAATTGGGCCAACTTATGGATTCTCTTCTCTGAGATGTAACTTAATCTAGCATGCTATAAGAATTTGGAACTAAGATTATCTAATTTTCTTTTATTTTGTTGAATGTGGAAAAGGGAGTTATGGGGAGTTATAGTATATAAACCATTCATCAATATGCCAGTGTAAATCATAGTAATGTTGGATTAAATAAGTCCAATTTAATTCATTAATTCAACCTATTAAATAATTCTTTTATTTAATATGCCCAACTTAATTAATTGATCATATCAATTAATTAACTTGATCATATGTAGGGCTCCTAATCATATTAGGTCCAATTAAATAACCATATTATTTAATCGGATAAATTATTTCAACTCCTTTAATTAATTTATACCCTACTTAATTAGTTGATCATATCAATTAATTGATTAGCTCCACATGGGTTCCCTAATCTTATTAGTGTCCAATTAAATAATTTAATTATTTAATTAGATATATTCCGTAAATCAATTTTGAGCGCCAAATTAATTCATTTTTATTAATTAATTTGATCCAACCCTTGGATATGTTCTAGTTAGAAGTATACTATTTCCAACTTAGCGTGTGACCCTTGATATTCACTTTAAGCTAGTCGTGGGCTCATAACTCTTATGACTTAGTTGAATAATTAATTATTTTGATTAATTAATCCTCTTGGAATCAACCCATTAATTCCAAAAACCCACAAGTCACAGGAAGCACCTAGCAGTATATCATGACTTCTAATTAATATCCATTTATGAAATAGTCTTTATTCATAAATATCTCATACTATTTTATTCAAATCCTATCACCCTATAGATAGAAATTCATAAAATCTAATTTTCTAGTGGGCTTAAGGTTCAATTAGCCTTGCCATACACCCTAATTTTATATGAGCCCATGTGAAAAAACCAAAACATAGCTAACAACATTAGCAGTTGCATCCCTATGCAACCCTCAAACTATTTTGTCTAACCTCTTCCCATGCACTCTAATTTTATAAGTCAATATGGTACTAAGTATCAAACATTACCCATCAAACATTCATGTAGATGGAGCATCTAAATATCCCACGAATCATGGCTAACGATAAAGATGAGTCCACCCCATGGGCATCTCAATGCTTAGTAGTGGTCACAACTTGCCAACACTTAGCACATTCCATTACTCATGGCCAATGTACCCTAGTACCCACTAATCGGGTGGTTGGCTACTCGCATGTCGGGTGGTTGGTACCCCCATATCTGGTGCTCACTGGTGAACTGGCATCGATCAGCCGATAACATACCCGACATCACATGTTGGGTGGTCGACAAACCCTTTTTTCTTTTTGTTGTCCTCCACGAATTCAAGGTTTTCACAAAATCTTGATTTCTTAGTTTCTTGATGTGTTGATCTCATCAAGAATTCTTGAAAACATGATAAAAAAAACTAATTTGATCAAGAAATCAACCTTTTTTTATTTTTTTATTTTTTTCCACATTTCAAGAAATTCAAGTTTTCATAAATCTTGAAATTCTTGAATCAAGAAATCCAATTTCTTTATTCGTTTTATTTCTTAAAATATTTTAACATTTAAAATAATTAATAAAATTAGACCCAAACAAAGAAATTAATTGATTCAAAATCATTCACATATATAAATATTCAGTTTATCAAATATATTAAATAAACATAATAGAAAAGTATCAAAAATGCACGAACCTGGCTCTAATACCACTATTGGGTTCGCGCAGTCCTAAGAGACGTATACGCAATGAAATTTAAAATATTACAAAAAACATAAATATAGATTACAACACATGTAATACAACTAATTCAAGAAGGTTTCAAAAACCCTTACCTTGATTTGCACTCCACCTGATGCAGTGATTAAAAAGATTCAAATCATTATCCCAACATGGATGAATCTCCAAGTTCTTCAACTCAAACCCCTTTGATTGAAAATTGATTTGCTTCTAGGATCCCAAATGCTATCCCTCAAATGTATCCACACCTTGGATACCCACTCGCAACCAAATCCTATACTGGTAGTTTTCGATTTGAAAATTCTATCCTAAAATGATTTTATTTGGAATAAGAACACACTAACAATTAGTGTTTTAGGTGTTTAATTTAATTTTTAAATCAAGAATTAAATTGGTAAAAGGTTGATGAACTTATGGAGATTGAATGAGGAAAAAGGGACGAATTTTTGGAGATGAATAAAACCATTTTTCTTCAAGAGAAGGGCTTTTTTCATGTTCTTCCAATAGAAAATCTACAGTAAAAAGTCCTCAAAAATTATCCAAGAAGTTTGCCAATAAAGGCTACCACAAGTCCTTACCATGTTAGACTCCCCTTCCTTCTTTATCACCAACTCTATCACGAAGTTTTCTTATCTCATAAAAAATTTCTTTTTTCCTTATTACCTCTTAGGAGTTCGATTCCCAATCCAACTTCCTCTAGGAATTGGATTCCTAATCCAATTTCCTAATAGGCTTCCTACAAGCCTACACCTAATGGGTTTAGGCCTAATTAATCAATTAGGTCCTAGTTTAATTGATCTCATTAATTAAATTAATTATATAATGAATTAATTAAGCCTATCTTAATTAATTGACCAAATCAATTAATTAAATATTCCAATTGGGCTCCCTAATCTAATTAGTTCCAGTTAATTAATCCAATTAATTAATTAAATTAATTCAATACTTGAATTAATTTAAGTCCCATTAATTAATTATATTAATTAATTTAATCCAACACTTAGATTAATTTCTAGGCAATAAATGGACTTGCCCAAGTTTTGTGTGTGACCCCTTAAGTTCACTATAAACTAGTTGTGGGCTCACAACTCTTGTGACTTAGTTGAACATTTAATTGATCCAATTAATTAATGCAATTAATTAATCCTCAATTACAAGAACTCACAAGTCATGGAAAGCACCTAACAATGCATCATGACTCCTAGTTTTAGGTAAAGGTTCAAACCTATTTAAATTATGAATATTATGCAAGTATTGTCATTCCGTCATCTAATCTTCGATTGAACCTATGGCATGGATTATTAGTTGAAACCCCATTAGCTCAATAACTATGTTTCCATTCCTAATAGCTTGACTCGATGATGAATACTTAGAAAACCCCACATTTAATTTTCATCCAACTTTGGCCTTTAGAGTCAAGTACAGTGGAACACATAGGAGATTCACCTATTTATCTGGATAGGTGACGGATCCTTTATTGGCCACTCATTAACCTCCATATATGAAGATGTTACATCCAATGTAAATCCCTTGTAATTATCATGCAATCGAAAAATATATCAAGGTGCAACATGTTATGCCCAAGGTTACCATAGTACCTCAAGTCTAAAAACAAATTATTGCACTATCTTAACAAGGAAATTCCCATTCAACAATAGAATATTTCCAATTGGGAATTTCCAGACAGGTTAGTTCAATGTACTTGTTCCTCAACAAGCACCCACATACATGCACTAGTGTCACCACATTAATATCCATGGAATAAAGCATCTTCCTTTCGAGCCTACATCGTATGCGCAAGTCTCAATGGGATCAATGATGTCTCATCTCATTGATCCTTAACTTGAAATGTTTTAAGACCACAGCTTTGGAGGCATATTCCACGATCATCATCATATGCGCGATCACACCCTATAGCTATATGTGATATGAGGACTTCATCTAACTCTTATAATGAATTTAAGATGAAGATTACTATTTTAATGATACTAATATGAATAAGATTGGTTCACAAGAGTATAAGTATGGCTAGATCAATTGGCTTATCGGGTACTACTCTAATATGAATACCATGAAAGTACGGTTCTTCCATTATCCAATCTCCTGATTAAGCCTAGGGCAACGGTGAAACTCCAATAGCTCAATAACTATGTATCTATTCCTATTAGCTTGACTCGATGATGAATAATTAGAAAACCCCATGTCTAATTTCCATCCAATGTCTAATTTCCATCCAACATTGACTAATGATTTTAGATTCAAGTACAGTAGAACACATAGGAGATTCATCTATTCATTTAGATAAGTGGCTGATCCTTTGTTGGCCACTCATTAACCCACATACATGAAGATGTCACATCCAACGTAAACCCTTGTGATTATCATGCAATCAAAAAATACATAAAGGTGCAACATATCATGCATAAGGTTATCATGGTGCCTCAAGTCCAGTTACTAATTCATGCACTATCGTAATGAATAAATTCCCATTTGATAATAGATATTTCTAATTGGGAAATTCTAAGCGGGTAGTTCAGTGTACTTGTTTCCCAACAAGCATCCGCATATATACTATCACCACACCAATGCCTATAGAATGAGGCATTTTCTTATCGAGCCTACATTGTATACATAAGTCTCAACATGATCAATGATATCTGATCTCATTGATCCTTAATTGGGAACATTTTAAAACCTTAGCCTCATAGGTATATTCCATGATTGCTATCATAGGCACGACCATATTTACATTATATCATAATTGAAAATGTTCACTTGCTATTCACCTAAGACTAGGTAGTCAAGATGCACTGCTAGGTGCTTCCCTTAACTCGTGAGGTTTTTGGAATTAAAGAGTTAATACCAAGTGGATTAATTAGTTGAAATAATTAATCAGAATATTAATTTATTCATAAATTGCAAAAGTTCCAAGCCCACTGGTAGTTTAGTTGTAAACCCAATGGGTCACATACAAATCGAGATGATCCACTTTTAATCTAATATGATCTAAGGTATTGGATTAAGTTAATTAATGGTGATTAATTAACTTGAGCTACAATTAATATAAGGAGTTAAATTAATTCATCCAATTAAATAATATAATTATTTATTTGGACCTAAAAAAATTAGGGGGTCATGGGAGTGAGGTTAATTAATTGATTGGATCAATTAATTAGCTAGGCTTAAATTAATTTAAGGTGTTATATTAATTTAATCAATTAAAATAAAAATATTATTTAATTTGGCCTAATTTGATTAAGTGGCATTTTATGGAATCAATTAATTAATTAATTTGATCAATTAATTTTATTGGGCTTTTATTAATAGATGAAAATCAATTAATTAGACTATAATAATAAATTAGAGTCCAAGCCTAAGGGGTTAGATTCTCTAGCTAGGATTCTTAATTACAAGAATTAAAGAGTCATAATAAAATATGGAAAAGATTTTGTTTTGGAAAAGGTTTCCTAATTGGACTAGGAAACAAAGAGATAAAGATAGAAGGGAGGGGACTCTTGATTGAATTAGAAGAGGGATTCCTAATGGGATTAGGGACTCTTTATGGTGTATAAATACACCATAAATTGCTGGAAATTTCCAGTTTTGGTGCAACAAGAAATTTTGTCCCTCTTCCTTTTTGTCCTTTAGGCTTTGTTTTATTTTTCTCTCCAAAATGAAACTTATTCCATCAAAAGGTTCCAGCCTTTTTTTATTAAAGATCAATTCTTCTATCACTCTCAAATTAGATTAGAAAGAAGAAGGCTAAATTCACTAGCAAGAATTTACTGCTTGTGGATTTGTACGAAGTGTAAATACCGTTGGGGGAACTACAATTAGAGTTCTTGGTGACTCTTTATGAGAAGCTTGTGAAGGAGCTTGTGGGAGCTTGAGGAATCTAAATTCCTTCATACCCATCATCAATTGGATTACTTTAAAGGTATAATTGTAAAAGTAAGTTGTTTGTATTACTAAGAAAACAATCAGGAACACAAACTAAAAGTCCTATTGAATCCAGAATTTACCTTTCAATACATGTGATATATGTTTTTATTTTAAATTGTTGAAAATTTTTAAATTTCTGCTGCGTATGTAATCCCACAATTTTACGAACCCAACAGAGGTATTAGAGCCTAGGTTAATGCGTTCTGATTTTTTTGCGATTTCTTGCATGTATTTTCATATGATGAAAATCTATTTGAACTATTTTTTTTTAATGTTGATTCTAAAATTTTGCATGTTTTTAAATGGTTTAAAATTGCACAACATAAAAAAATGGATTAGACGTGTTGCATCACCAAGACGCAAACTGCTGGCGCTATGGCACCACTGTTCCAGCACTACGGTACAAGTTTGTGCAGACTAGCTAGCACCGCGGCACTACCGTAGGCGCTGCGGTGGCGATCATAGAATATACCTCTATGGCTTTATTCTTAAACTTGTTCTGAGTTGAGGGTTTATTAAGGCGAGACATCGATAAACTTGATAGACTTGCACACATGATGCATGCTTGAAAGGAGTATGTCTCATTTCATAAACATCGGTATAGGATACTAGTGCATGTGTGTGGGTGCTTGTTGCTGCCCATAGAAAATTCTCAATTAGAAAACGTTATTTTTTGAATGAGAATTTTCCAGTTACAATAGTACATTAATTAGTCATTCGACTTGAGACACCATGATAGTCCTATGCACGATATTATGCACGATATTATGCACTTTGATGTATTTTTTGAGTGCATAATAATCAAAAGAGGTTTACGTTGGGTGTATAGTTTTTGTGCATAAAGGATGATGAGTGGCCAACAAAAGATTCGTTACATATCTAGTAGAATAGGTAAATCTTCTATGTTTTTATAATCCTTGATCCCAAAGATCTTGGCAAAAGATCCGTCATCTATCTGGTAGAATAGGTGAATCTCCTATATTTTTATAGTCATTGATCCCAAAAACCTTAGCCATGTAGGACGAATATTAGACGCAGGGGTTTTCTAATGATTCATCAATAGATCAATATGACTTGAAATAGAATCATACTTATTAAGTCAAAATAGGATTCCGACTAATAATCCATGTCCTAGACTTAATCGGGAGATTATTTGATAGAAGTATCGTATTTGTATAGTATTCATAATAGAAATAGGTTCGCTTGTTATCGTAATGCATTATTAGGTGCTTTCATTGACTTAGGAGATTTTTGGAACCAATGATTAATTCCTAATAGATTAATTAACTAAAATATTTAATATATTCATAAGTTACAAAAGTTGTAAGCCTACTACTAGCTTAGTTGTGAACCTAAGAGGTCATACACAAAATGGGATAATTCACCTTTAATCTAATTTTATGACCCAAGGTGTTAGATTAAGTTAATTAATAGAAATTAATTAACTTGAGCAAGGATTAATTTAAGGAGTTAAATTAATTCATCCAGTTAAAATAATAAAATTATTTAATTAGACCTAATTTGACTAGGGGCTCCTAGGAGTGAATTAATTAAATGATTGGATCAATTAATTAATTATCTTTTAATTAATTTAAAGAGTTAAATTAATATAACAAATTAAAATAATGGGGATTATTTTAATTGGGTAGCCTCTTGGAACTAATTAATTAATTTCATGGAATTAATTAATTTAAGTTTGAATAATTGATGGGATCAATTAATTGGATATTTATTTATTTAGAAGTCCAATCTCCAACTAGGAGTCTTGGAAAATATGATAAACAATCCTATCTTGTATGAAAAGGATATGGATAAGAATGAAAAGTGGGAGAGTCCTAATGGGATTAGGGCAAGACTCAAGTGTCTATAAATACACACTTGAGGGAGCCGAAAATAACAAGCATTGGAGCTCAAAAATTCGGGCCCCCTCTCCTCACTTTCTCTCTTATTTTGTTCTCTCTATCAATGGTTCAATTCTATAAACACAAGTTATCTTTGAAATTAAATTGCACTCCCATATTTTAGACTAGTGTAAGGGGTATTGATTCACTTGGAAGGAAGATAATTGCATTCATCACGAACTAGTTTCAACCGGATTGTTAGGAATTTGAATTCCTCCACTCCTTACATCAGATGGAGTACATTCATGTATAATTCACGAATTTATTTTGAATTGTTAAAGAAAGTAAATTAAATGCAATCGAAAAATTTGTGTCAATCCTAGGATGCATATTTGATATGCATGTTTTACTGAGTTTTGTTAAAAAATTTAAATTTTTATTGCATTACTCATCTCAGGATATACGAAACCCAATAACTAGACGTTATCCATAATTGGTGAGGTTATTGAAATTAATAGGTTGATTTCAAAAGGATTAAATTAATTAATCAAAATAATTAACTATTTTAATTATTTGATTAATTCACAAGTGTGAGCCACTACTAGCTTATTGGTTAACCTAAGGGATCACACATAAACTTAAACAAGTTCATTTCTTATCTCAGTTATAATCCAATATTTGGATCAAATCTAATCAATATGATTAAATAAATAGGGATTTTAAGAGTTGAATTAATTTAATTATTTAATTAACTAGATTAATTGATTGACCTAGTAATTAGGTGGCCCAATATGGAAATAATAATTAATTGATTGAATTAATTAATTATAATGGACTTATTTAATTGATAAGGTGGATTAATTCAGTTGATTAGTTAAATTAAATTGGATCTAATTAATTTGTTAGGTTTAGGTCCAATAGGTTTGGACTTGTAGGAAGCCCATTAAGAATTGAATTAAAGAATCCAATTTCTAATAACATAAAGGTTGGACCTAGTGTGATTCCACAGGAATTAGGATGTGGAATGAGAGTTTCATGTAGATGGAAAGGTTATATAAACCTCTTAAGGGTGAGCCACTAGGAAAAAGAATATGGATGACAATGAGATAGATTCAAAGTTTAATTTCGAACCCGTTCGGGGCAAGTCAAAACTCAATTAAACGAGTTTTGAGGTGGGTAGTAGGTTTTATTTTTTAAACTCTGATGGGTTTGGAGCAGGTAATAGGTCCAATAAAACCCGTCGCAGTTTATGTATAATATATATATATATATATATATATATTTAATTTTAAACTTAATGTTTTTACTTTAGGAAATAGGAGCCTTTAGTCTAATATTTTCACTTCACCTTAATATTTATTCTTATCTACTTTTTCCTCAAGCAATTCGAAAAAGCAAGGTAATATACAATAAATAATAATTCATTTTGCAATAGGTTGAGGCACGTTTGTTTTTCTTTAATCTTTTCAATTTTTTACTATTTAAAATACTGAAATCATGTTTGTTTTATATCATCTCACTAGAAATACCTCATTTTACTTTTCCCATTTTTCCACTAAAAATACTTATTAACCTCATATTTTCAATTTTCAATCCTATATTCTCAATTTTTAATTCTATATTATATTATTAGGACCCATCACTACCATCTCTATCTACATAACATATCACTATTTTTAAATAATATTATTGCAATGAGCCCCCACTAGCTACAAATCATTCTAAAACATATTATAATATTCAAACTAAATATTCACAGTGGACTCCACCACTTCTAATTAATATACTTTATTTTCAAACAATATCATTTCTATGGGACCCACCACTTACATATCATTCTATTAAATTATCAAATCTAAATTAAATATTCAAAATAAACCCCAACATTATCCACTAAATCTAATTAATATATTATTATTTTTAAATATCATCATTTCAATAGGATCCACCACTAACATATTATTCTAATAAATTATCATATTTAAATTGAATATTTAAAGTGGACCCACTTATAACAACAAAAATACACTCAACCAAATATATTTTTATTTTTAAAACCTATATAATTTCAATTTCAAATCTTCAAACATATTTTATTTTTTACACAAAAATCAATACAAAACTTAAAACTCACTAAAAATACCAAAAACTGGAAATGGCTCCTGAAAAGAAATCAATACGTCCTTGTTTGGTTTTCTTTCTGATGAGATTTGTCATTTTCAACTTTTCTAATGAGATTCTGGTTTTGATATTGGTTTTTGTGTAAGAATTAAAAATATGTTTGATTTAGAGTTTTCAAATAGAATTGTATAGGGTTGAAAATGAAATTTTGTTTGGTTTACAACAATTGCATGGAAATTTTGTACAAAAAAATGTGCCATTTATGTAAACTATGTTTGGTTTTTACTTTCAATCCCTTGATTTCATTTGGATATTCATAAAATATTAACAAACATTTTATAATGGTAGGGCCCGTATGATTTTTTTATATAAATGTCATTAAATAATGGAATGAATTGACAAAACCTGATATGGGCTAGGTCTACTTCAATGTGATGTTATCATACTTAAGTATATTGTTGGCTCTACAGATTTCTTTTTAGTAAGCAGATGGGATTAGGATTTATTTACATTCCTTCCACTGTGAATACTTTAAAAAATTGGAGAGAAAGGGGTGGGTGATTTTTGTTGAGGAGATGCAATAAAGAGGTGGATGGATTGTTTCTTCCTAGACTTCTGCCTTGACAAGATTGAGAAGGAAATCTTGATTATACTCTTCAGAGTAAATGCAGAATAGGTTTGAAAATAGGTGTAATAGCGAAAGGCCAACTATTCGGTACGGCATTTTAAATGAAAAAATGATTTGTTTTCACTAAAAAGGTCCAAAACAAACATAAATCCAGCTTCTCAAATAGTAAAATTTTGAATATTGCTCATTGGAATGAAAACCAAATGAGCTGTTGTGGAAGCGTGCCACTTTGCTATGATCTTTCCTTTGTACTCTTTTCCAGTTCCTCTATTTTCATATTGAATATGCATGATTCCTCTTACTTTATCCTTCAGACATAGTGTCTTGCAAATAGCCACTTTCTCTCTTTCGTCATTTGATTCGTAAGGCCTAGAAAATGAATTGCTGGAAAATAAGCAATTAGAAGGTTCAAACGAATGGGATTCACCAAGTTTTGGGTTCGGGAGGGGCAGGTCCTTAATTGAAGTGGGATGGGGTGGATAATGGGTCTATTTTTTCTTGGCGGGACAGATTTTGGGTTTGGTCAAATCCATTCTAAACCCACTTAATTACCATCCCTAGTAAAAAGAATTTCCTAGTGGTCAAAAATTGAGCCTTGGAGGAGCAAAAATGGCCCAACCCCTCATCTAAAAGTGTTTCTTTTTTTCCTTTGTGTTTAAGTCACTTTGATTCTTTCATTCACAAGTTGAATTAAGAATCAAAAGTAAAACACCTATCACAATTGTTATGCCTATTCCATAAACCCTAAAACCTTATATTAGAATTGCCAATTCAATTCCTAATAGAATAGGATTGTTTGCACGTTGATATCTGGGGTATGAATACACTTAAGGTGAATTCCTAATAGAATAGGATTGTTTGCACGTTGATATCTGGGGTATGAATACACTTAAGGGAACAACACTTGAGGTTTTAAGTGAATCGTTCTAGCAAAAAGGGTTTTGAAATTAAGGTTGCTGTGAAAAGTTCGTAGATAGAAATCGATTTGAATCGATTCATCACATCATCGTCAACCAAAAGTATTATGCATAAATTTTGGTTAATACTTGATGTTAGTTTTTTGTTATGGCTATCAAGATGCATAATTGATTAATCGTGGATACAATTATATGCATGAGACACATGTATGTTCTAAAATTTTGAAATTTTGTTGCCTTATGTATAGCGGAATCATGTGAAGCTAATAATGATATTGAGCCAAGTTGATGCGTTTTTGATATCCTTCACGATTACATGCTTTAGCTTTATCCGATAAAACATACTTGATTTGATATGCTTAGTTATTTAAAAAATGATAAATGAGAAAAAAAAACAATACAAAATTTTCTTAATACTCAAAGTGCTTGCTTAAAACAATTGTAAGTTTAATATTTTTGCAATTCATGAGTTGCTAGAAATTAGTTGGACAGAGAGAAGAGAAAGATGCCAAGAGAGGAGAATGTGAAAAAGGAGAGAGAATAAAATATAACTTTACCCTCTTGTATTCTTATTGAGTATCATTTTACCTTTTTGTACTTCTAATTGTCTCATTTTACCTCTTTATACTCTCATACTATCTCACTTTACTTCCTTAAACTCTCATTATCTCACTTTATTCCCCTTATACTCTTAAAAATAATCAAATTGTCCTTACATATTATTTATAGTAAAATTACTTCAAATATTTAAAAAATAATAGAATTGTATTTATGTTCTAATAATTTTTTTAATTTAATTAATCACATTTAACATTATTTAAAACTTTATTTCACTTAAATTTTAACTATTGAATTTTTATACAGCATGATATTTTTTATTAGCTAATACATTTTACTTATAAATTTTCTACTCATTATCAATATGAAAAATATGTAATATATTATTAAATAATATTTTATTAAATACATAAAATATTAGTAATAAATTTCTTATTATCAATGAAATTATCAAAAAAATTCATAGAAACAATGTCAAATAAAAAAAAGTTATTTTTAGGCATTTAATACTATTAACTAAATTAAAAATAGTGAATTATCTTAATTCAATAGATATTGGGTTAATTTTTTTAAAAAAAAGTCATTTAAGTATTTTATTGTACTACTATTACTTGATTATAATGATAATTTTTGAATTTAGCATAATTTCTATGAATTTATGATTATTTTGTTAATAAAAAAAATATTATTCATTTTACATAATAAAATATTTTTTAGAAATATTTTATAAATTTTTAAATTTATAATGAGAAAAAATTTCATAATTAAAGTATATAACTAATAAAAAAAATCCTATTATACGTAATTCAATAGGAACTATGTTAAATTAAAAAATAATATTAAAACTTAACTATAATAAAAATTTAAATAAATTTAATGTTAAGTATTAACTAATCAAGTTGAGAAAATTATTAGAACGTAAAACAAATATATTAATATTTAAATATTTTAAAATAATTTTATTAAAAATAATAGGTAAGGACAATTTGATTATTTTTTGAAAAGAAAAAGAGGGTAAAGTGAGATACTGAGAGTATAAGGGATAAAGCGAGAGAATAAGAGTTTAAAGGGATAAAATAAAATAATTAGAGAATATAGAAGGATAAAGTGATAATCAATAAGGATAGAGAAGGGTAAAGTGAAATTAATAAAAAAAAATACCACCTTTTCATTCTTCAAATTTCTAGTTGTGGTAAGGTGATAGATATACTAAAAACGGTTTTGAACCCAAATGAGTACTAGTGCTCTTCAATTTTTAAGAAGTATAAATTATATTAAATATGATACTAATATATTATACAATACATATATACATAGTATAATTTATTTTTTCTATTGTTATACTGCTATCTTTTTCTCTGAAAAAGAAATTCTTTGAATCGGGGAGGGTTGGGGGTGTTTATGAAATTACCTAGAAGAGAAGAAACAATATAGAAAAAATCCAAACAACAGGCTAGATCGGACCACGGGTCAGGAATCGATAGTTTCGGGTGGAAATTGCTAGTTCAAAGGGTCGGGAACCCGACCCTTAATGGGTCCGGGTTCAGGAGGGTCCGAGCCGGTTCTGACCTTTGATTTTTTTTAATATTTTTTAAATTTTTAGTTATGTTTTGAAAAATTGTTATTTGTTAACTAAAATTTAATAATACGAAATTATAACTTTTCAAAATACAAAAAAAGGGCTTGAAGTCTTAAACTTAAATTTGAATAAAAAATTTTGAACTTAAATTTGAAAAAAAAAATTGTTAATTTTTGAACTTAATGAAAAAAATTAACTTAAATTTGAAAAAAAATAATGTTAACTAAAATTTAAATTATCAAATATTCTAATTATAATAAACATAAAAAAAAGATGCATCAACTTGAAGTCTTAAAGTTTAAACTTAAATTTTAATAAAAAATTTGCACTTAAATTTAAATATTAGTTAAAATTTTAATTATATAATTAAAAAATAAAAAAGGTTTGAATTTAAATTTAAGTTGCCTATGTATTCTCTTAGGGTATAGAGGAATCAAAAGCCACGTAGTTCTCTTACCTTTTTACCCTTCTTATCTTAAATAGTGACATGGCTCAATCATTCCTATTCGTTCATGTCGTCGCTTTGTCTGTGCTCTTCTCTTGATCTTCCTTCGAATCTGGTTGACCATGTCTTCGTACAGAGGTCCGATCATCAAGACATGCTTGGACTTGTAAATTTTCAGGAGACAAGGTTGAGCGTTTCTCACTCAATATATTGTCTCCCACATTCAAAACTTGCTCCAGTGTAATGGTTGGGGCGGGTGAAACAAGTATCTCCTTCGCCATCACGGACAAAACTGAATAACTTTGCTCCTTTTGCGACCACCATCATAAAATATCGAACTCTCAATCATCATCTGTCTCATTAAACTCAAATAAAATATTAAAATAACTATCAATTTCCTGGTTGGAACTTGAGGATCCTCTTGGATGTTTTGTCCATTCCCTAACTAAAAACTGTATTGTCGTAAGCCTAAAACTACTATTGCTACTAGTTCTTTGTATTTCAAATTGAGTTATTTGTGAGCTATATTTTAAACTATATTCATTATAAAATTCATTTAAAAGTATTCTAAGTTTAAATATAATATTTCATATATCCCGAGTGTAATCATTTTCAAAACATCTTAAAACATTATAATAAATTATTAACATATCTTGTAAACCATCAAATTTAAGCATAAGGTAAAAAACAACAACAATTAAATTAATTTCTGAAATTTAAAAAAAAAATTTTTTCCATTTACACTACATTAATAAGGCATAATTTATTAAATTTTAATCTTCGAAGTTAATATTATCATGTAAAAGTGAAGTAACATTACAATAATTTAATAATACTATATGAGAAGTTGGGGAATAAACATTAGATAATTGTAATGTAATATAATTAAATATTTTTAAAATATTATAAATTTTTTCACATATTGTCCAATGGTATGGATATAAATGAAAAGGAGTAGTAATAGTTTGTAAAGAAAACTAACATAACAAATTTTTATAGTTAAAAGACTCTCTAATAATTTATATGTTGAATTCCAACAGGTTGAAACATTCTGTGAAATTTTTTTAGGCATCATGCCTTTAGCCGTACAAAATTTAAAGCATTTGTTTATTAATGTGTGAATGTATCCATAAATAATAAAATATTTGCCTAATGGGTTCAAGTTGATTATCTAAAACTCTTAAACCATCTTGTACATATAAATTTAAAATATGGCATATATATCTAATGTGAAAAAAATTACCACAAATTGATGATTGACATGCAACTTTAAGATCATCAATATTAGCATTATTAGTTGCAATATTTGATATTAAAAAAAATATTAACTAAATTATGTTCTTCTAATATTAAAAATATAATTTGTGAAATATTTGTAAGTATGTGTGAACCATAAAGAACTCTAAATGCAAGTAATTATTTTTGAAGTGTAAAAAAATCATCATTCCCATGATATGTAATACCCTTATATGAATACATTTGCCAATGGTCACTCCAAATATCACTACATAAATTTTTATTATTATTTATATTGTTTAATATTTTTTCAACTCTTTTTTAGTTTTATTATATAATTTTTTTACATGACATATTAATATGGTTTGAGGAACACCTTTAGCCGCAAGATTATATATTATTTGAATTAACTCATTAAAAAAGAATTTTTTTGTAAAACTAAAAATAAAATATTTAACAGAAATAAATCTAGCTAAATTTTCTCTATATCTAACATCATTATATTTAAATAAGAAAAGATCATTAACTCCACCAGTGTCAAAAGATGTGAACAACGACATTTGAGTTTGAGTACAATTGATGCCAAATTCCACTAGATGCTTCTTCTCCATATGCCTTGTTAATGATCCATAACCGCCTACGGATTGAAATTTGTAAGATTGTGAACAATACTTACACTTTACTTGCATCTCTCTGTTTGGAAGTATCACTTTATCAAAATATTTGATAAAAATAGAAGATTTGAGAGATCAAGTATATCAAGTATTAGTATTACTCATTAGTTCTTGTAGTAAATAAGTGAGCTTGATATTCACCACTCAAATCCACCTCATAATTCATGTTGAGCTTAGGTTGCTCGTTGGTAGCGGACATCTTTTTATTATCTCTATTACTTGAACTGATTATTTTTTATAAATAATAAAAAATTATAAATATAGAATTGAAGAATGAATAATTGAAAATAAAGGAAATGAAATAAGAAAAATAATTTAATGAAATAATTTAAAATAAATAATTTAAAATAAATAATTAAACACTTGAAAAAATATTGACAATTTGCAATCGAGAGAGAATTGACTTACTGAAAGTAAAGAAGAATTAGAAAATTAAAAGTTGAGAATGTAGAAGTGTTTTGACCGTTGGTCCGATTAAGGCCCAGGTCCATTTTAAAACTCATTGATAATGGACCGACTACGAGACGACTCTAATTCGACTCTATCGTGGTCACATCTACAACGGGCTAGTAAATAAAGCTCGAATAATTTCCATTGAGGTATTCTAAGGCCATCTTCAATCTATTGCATCAAATTTGGTGTAAGTTTTACATCAAATTTGGTATTTTGGTGTAATTTGGTCTTAATCATCTCCAATCACTATACCAAATTTTACACCAAATGAATATTTTATTCTATTTTTTTTTATTTTTTAATTATTACTTATTTATTTTTTTATAAAGTTATTTAATTATTTATATTTTGTTATTCTTAATTCTACTAAATAAAAAATACATATAATTAATATTATATTATAAAAATAAATATTACAATTAATATCATAATAAAAAATACTACATTGTAACTAATGTTATTTTAATATATTTATTTATTGTGATAACTATTATAATTTATTGTTAATGTTAATTATTTGTTAATTATGATAATTAATCATTACAAACGTTATTGCAAAATAATAAAAAAATTAAAATTAAATAAATAAAATTAAATTATAAATTAATTAAATATATAATATAGGGTATATATAAAATTAAAATTAAAAGGAAAATAAAATGAAAATATATACATTATAACAAATTTGATATGGGGATAAAATGATACCAAATTTGATATTTTCATATAAGATTTGGTGTTTGACTGGAGATGGTCTTGCAATCAAAGCGGATAAAAAATGTACATAGGCGGAGGCACTGTTCAAGTTAAAAATAAACCCTCCCGAATCTACTAAACTCTCACTTTGTTTTCGTATCGAGCAAATTCCACAAAAGTTCTTGATTTATCTTTCCAAAATTTCGTCTTATTGGTAGATCCAACCTGCTTTTGCAATTTTAGCTTCCGGGTTTCTGCAAATTCAGGTAATTATGATTTACAGACTCCCTTATATATGTATATGTTTATTCTAGTTTGCTTCATTTTCTTGAAATTTTTTTAGGCACCATCTTGGATTAATGCTTGCTTCTGTATTTAAATCCATAAGATTTTGTTGGGTTTACGTTATTTAAATCCATATTTATTAATTTCTCCACCAGAGGCATTTTTGTTGTACAATGGTCGCCCAAGCCAAATTTATACTGGATTGTTGCAGATAATGAATACCAGCTATAAGAAACATTGAAATAGCCTTGAACTAATGTATTTTTCATAGTATAATCGTTTGATGGATGCATCACTTCTAAGGGATATGAAACTTGGCTAGATTGTTATATAATGACGCCAAGATAGCCAAAAGTGAAATTTGTGGAACAATTATTCTATCAAAAGTGACGAGATGATAACTAGAGTTAGCGTTATAGCTTGTGCAGTGAATCTTGTCATTGCTATGCATGTAGATAATATGGAAACACATATTCATGTTCTTTGTGCAGTGAATCTTGTCATTGCTATGCATGTAGATAATATGGAAACACATATTCATGTTCTTTTACTGTATTCTTGATTCTTATTTGGATTCGTATCCATCATGGATGAATATTCCTTCTACTAAGTTGGGGCATGCATCTTAAACTAATTCATTTTTTTGTGATTTTTTTTTGGATCTGTCTAGGTTTTATTAGTAAATCGGTTGAAAGTACACACTCCCTGCTATCTTTTTTATGGGTGGTCACTGTTGCTTTGTTTTACTGTGTGGATGGTGGATGTGGAGAATATTTGATTGATCACTTGCGGTTTTCTAGTATCTAGAAATGAGTAGGTTGCCATCATTTTCTGTGAAGTCAGAACTTGCATCAGAAGTTGATGAAATATCTTTGCAGCAATGGATAGTTGCATTTTGTATCATTAGGTTTGATCTCGAGCAGGGCCAGCTCATTGAGGAGTGTTATCCACCTGGCTGTCTTACCCAAAATGAGGAGCTTGAAGTCTCCTTTAGTTCATTCCCTGATTCAGTTTCACAGCACCATAATCGCTCAAGCATACATGATTGTTTCTTCTTCTTCCGCATAAGGAGACATAGAAGCCCTCAAATTTCGAACATGGCATCAGCAGAGATTGTTGAAGTGAGTAATCAAATATCATCCAAAAACCAATAGGTGCAGATGTGCAAAAGGGTAAAAATCACATCAGCTATAACTCAAGATTCTTGTACGGCTTTGTGTTTAATAGACAGAGACATGATGAGAGGCTAAAGCGAGGAGGTGAACAAAAATCTGTGGTTATTCTTTCTCATAGTCCCTACACTAGTGTATTTAGACCTTTGTTACAAATTATGGGGCCCTTGTACTTTGACATTGGAAGCAAGGCCCTTAATTATATTGCTGCTTATGTATCAAAGTGGCCAACACCTGTGCCTGGTCAACAAGTGGAACTTCCTATTGGGAATGCATCATTTAAAGTGAACCTGCCACCTTCTCATAGTTTGCCATCAGATAGTGGATTCTTTGAAGACTCTGCTTCCTCACTGGCTCCTCTTCTCCCTTCAAATCTGTCAATTCCACAGGGCCTATTTCATGACTCAGATCTTTTTGGTACATTCCGTGGACTCTTAATGCAGCTCTGGAAGCTCTGGGAACTTCTACTTGTGGGAGAACCCATCTTAATTATAGCACCAACTCCTCCCCAGTGTTGTGAAGCTGTTGCTGGTCTAGTTAGTTTGGTTGCCCCACTTCTTTTTAGTGTTGACTTCAGGCCCTACTTTACTATTCATGACCCAGAATTTGCCATTTTGAACTCTCTTCAAGAAGGTTCCTCTTTTCCTCCGATGATTTTAGGTGTGACAAACCTTTTCTTCTTAAAAGCACTTCGTAATATGCCTCACATAGTTTCAGTTGGAAGTCCTGCTTCAAATTCAAGTCGTTTTACTATTGGTTCTAAGGCTTTAGCTGGGGGGATTCCTGGTCAACCTGAAGGGTTTAATCTTCAGCATCTTTCTTTGAGAAAGTTTACTCCTGCAAACTTCTTGAATGCTGTGAAGTTGAGGAGAGATGGTCCTTTGTGTCTAATGACAGAACACAAAGAAGCTATATGGACAAATTATGCTGCAGTGACAAAGCCGGATACCTCTATCTTGAATAGGCTTATTGATGCTGGATTGTCTCCAAGGGTTGAGGAGTCAATGTCGGTTGTCAACAATGATATACTACGTCGCCATTTTTCGGAGTTGACTACTAACTTCTTGGCACCTTTTGGTCCATATTTTAGAGCAAATACGCCTTCTGAAGCATCATCTCCATTTTCTGATCCACCTCCTCTACCCACATTCAATGCTGAGGAGTTCCTAGCTAGCTTGTCAGCCAGAGGTCCTGGAAAGTTTTTGCTGAAGCGGATGAGGTCAAATTGGCTGGATCTCTACAGGTATTGATTTGTGCATTGACTCACACCACCTGTTCTGAGAATGCTATTCCTTTCCAATTTATGCATTACTCTATTAAATATCAATACATGAAAAAAGGCATTGTCCGTTCATCCATAAAAGAAGTGTGATAGATCAACTACTTCTAATTGCTAGAACTGTCTTTCATTTTGTCTTTAATGTTCTATTCTGTCCCTTCCTAAGTGTTCAAAATAGCATATTTGAGGTGATTCCAATCTATTAGCCTTTCTCTTCTCATATACTCCGACTCAACAAGTGTTTAAATATGCCTGTCATGGCCCATACCATGCCACTAGATGCCAACCAGTGTGACCATAAAAGCTAGCTACTGTATGATGCAGTAGTCTATCTCTTCTGAAGCAAATAAGAAAATGACAATCATAGCCTTCTCCTCAGATTATCACTTCTAAGATACTTTCTCAAGTTGCTTCCTGTACAAGAAGTGCAAATCTCCACTTTTTTCCATGCTCCCATGTTAATTGATTTTCTGCTGCCCTGTTATAAGTTGATAACCCATCTCATTTTGTCCATCTGTGCCCTTCCGACCTGAGCATCATAATTTTTCTGCAACATTTATAACACTTTCCCCAACTGCTGGCCTGAATTTTTTTCAAAAGTTTTGAAATTACTTCTTTGCTTTGGCTTTCCATCAAAGTATCAACCTTCCATTGATATCTGTATTGCAGGCCAGGATATTCTTCTCATGAAGCGTACGTTACATCATTTAAAAGTGCATCCTATTTTTCATCTCTCTTGCTAGTTAACATTTTTGCCACATATGATTCTATTGTTAATACTCCTCCACTCGGCAAGCTAATAGTGTCTGGTGACCTCCTGTGTATCATTTTCGCTCTTCAAGGCACTTGTTTGTTTCCTCGACTTACTGCAAGAGTGCATATCTAACCACTTCCGGAGGGGCCTGCTTGAAGTTAACTGGATTCTAGTGATATCATGGCCTCATCCTTAACTTCTAGGTTTTCGTGTGATTTTTCCGTAGTTAAATATAACTCTAGATTTATCTGATTTTGTTGGTTTGTTATGATCTTTTTGAAATTGATATGTTTTGCACATCAATGCAGGCGGTTCCTGAAAGGACATAACTTTCTGCCATGGTTCCGAAGAAAACGCACTGTTGCTGAGCAAGAACAGTATAAATTGTGGAGGCAAGCTAGAGTTAAGACCAACATACATCAGTTGATAGGTAAAATGTCGGAATTGGAAATTGTTGATTCCTTCAATGCAATTGAGAGACACCTTCTAGGAGAAATGCAGGCAAGTTCTTCTTTTTAAACTCAAAAGATTTTCATTTTAATTAATATTACTGGAGTAATTCATGATTATGTTGAGGTTTTAGTGAAAACATGTAATAAGATATGGCTTCCGTCACTTTATTATTGGGATAAAACAATTTTAGGAATTTGATAAATAGCACTTGTTGGTTGACTATTAGTAATGCATTCTTCTTATCTGGGATGTTGAAAAGTAGCCCAAAATTTCCTCAGCCCCCTTCCCCCACTTCAAAACACTGTGCTAATTGGATGTACTGTTTGGAACTGCTATATATATACAAGTTAGAAGAAAATCTTTAAACAGGTTGTTCCGTCCAACCTTTGCTTTGCGCTTACACTCCCCCTCATTCTATTTCTTGTGGTTTTCTGGGTGTGGGGTGGGATCCAGTGGAAAAATGTACTATTCAAGGGCCTTCTAAACAAATATTGTAAGGTTGCATGCAAAACACGTACTTTATGTGTTATTTCTTGTTGAGTATCAAATCCAGACAAAATTGTTATTTATTCTTGCATGCGGTATAGAATTCTGGATCTTACCAGTTCAACTTCTGCATTAATGGTCACAATTATGTCTGTTTCAGCCTTCTAGAATTATTTGATATGATTGACTTGAATAATAGCCAGTTTTACTTAGACCAGTGCTATAATTCTCTTTTAATTCATCATTTGCTACTTTCTAGTGTTTGAATTCTAGTTTGATGGTGATGGTACATAAGAACATTTTGTATGTATCAGGGGAAAAGGAGAATATTACAGTTTTTATTTCTGTGGATAAGATCAAACATATTTGTTTGACATCCTCAAATAGATCTATCCAGTAAAGTATACATAATGGAATGGATTGCTTAGACTTAAACTGCACAAGGAACAGAATATCCTGATAGTGGAGAATTGGACTTTCACAGCCCTTAAAACTCTTCTATTTGTGTCTTCATTTGACCTACACAAGACAATGAAGGCCAGAACACCAAGAACACTATTTGCTCTTCTCTAAACACTGTATCCTGTAAGAATTCATCAAACCTTTGACTTAGAAGACACAACCAGTGCAGTACAAATATTAAAAACAAGAAGCTCCACAACTGGAATGCGACGTGACACTGAAAGAGCACACGCTTACCTTAATGTATTCTGTAGAAATAAATCAGAAGCTTATGAAGTTTCCTGCTCCTCAGATTATAAGAATAGCCTCTTGAGCCAACTCACCTCTTTAAGTGGTGTACTGTCCCATAGTGCATCCAAGAGACTGATATATATTGCACCTGCAGAACAAGTGTAGAAAGATTTTACAGTGAAATCTTAATTGTATTGCCCCTTCACACTCTTCTATCTCCTCCGATTTTATTATAGTTCATGCCCTGAAATGTTTGAAGCAGTTAATGAACAAGCTGTTTTTTTAATCTTGTACCTGTGGACTAGAGGTTCCAAGTCATCCACTGTGCTTAAAACTCATTAAAAAGTGATATTAGGCATGAATACCCTGAAGCATTTTTTGTACTTTTTCTTTATCATTATCAATGTTAGAGCATGATATATGTATGAAATAAGCCTTCCTCTTTTTGCGGGGTTGGGAGGGGGCTTGCCCTCTGTTAGCATCTGTAGTGTATATTTGAACTGTTCAAAAATTCAAGAATTGCTTTCAGATATGTCTAGTAGGAAGAGCTAAAATGTTAGTGATGAAAAGAATGCATTTGTGGGTGACAGAACATTCTTGGTGCAAATAGGTTTTCTTTTGGCTTAAATTTCTAATAATTATAGACATTTAAAGAACCATTTCTTTGATTATCACATGGTGCATAACCATTAAGAATAACAATACTTAAGATTTCAGGTAGTAACTTATGATAAGTTAATTGCCATGTAAATTCTATACTTGCTCATCTCGTCCCATGGAAAAGGGTCCGTATGCAAATATATTCCTATAACCACTAGACATTTTTTGCACAATTTTTTGAACTATAGGATTTTTACTATTAATGATATCATCTTATGTAGTAAACATCCTGAAAAGACACTTGAAGTGCCCTTCGGACCATAAAAGAATCTCAGGGAATATTTCTTATGTCAATTTAATTTCTTGAGTGTGTTTGAACATGAAACTCGAAATTGCTTCAGTATTTGTTCTCTGAGTTGCTACCTTCTTTTTTCACGTCTTCCAGGAAACGAGCTAGCAATGTTGGAACCAAATTTATGTCTTGATATCTTTAACAAAAAAGGACTAAGGATGCATTTAAATCACTGTTGGATATTGGTGGGTATTTGGTTGATGTTTGTTGGTGCTCATAGAACATGTTGTCCATACACATACTTTGTCATACATAGAAAGGGGAATCATATACAGACGAGGGAAATCTTTGGGAATATCTTATTAAACTTATTTCTTGTTTGCAGCTTTAACCTTGATGGGTGTGGTAATGAATCAGAGTCCGACTATGTATTAAATTTAAAATAATAACTTTTAAGTCCCGAAGTAACTAAGTGAGACATAAAAGAGATGGTAAAGCATCAAATTAAATACTGGTTTTCAGGATGGAGAAAAATGATGAGAGAACCTAGAATGAGAGGACTTGTGGGTGAAAAATAATTCTATGGTGATGTAGTTATGGAGTTGAGTTTTTAAGGTGACCATTTACATAGAAAAATCCTGAGAAACTGATTAAAAATCAAATAAATTCTTTAGGTGCTCTATTCCAGATCTTTTTGCCTTATCAGGGGGAAAGAGGCAGCATATTAATATTGTAGTTTTATAACATTCATGTGATCTGACAGCAGTCAATGCAAGTGTCCCATAATATCATTCCAGGTGTGCATAAATGAAGAACACTTTGAAAAAACCAACTGATATGGCATTTCAAATTAGTTCATGAATGCTAAAACCGCATAAATGCTGCCAAGAAGAAATAAAGTAACATACACATGTGCTTTGGCACACTTATAAATGTCACATCTTTCACCAAGCCTTTTATTGATGTACTATTTCATGCTCCAGCTAAATGATGAGTTTATAGACGAATTCAGCCTTTCATGTTCTGATGTTCTCAGCGTTTTCTTACTCTACTTTCAGCAAATTATTTGTTTAGTTAGATGATGCAATATTAATAATTTTCAAATCTGCTTTCCCCCTCTTCTACTACTTCATTCACTCTCGATTTTGAACTTAATATTGCCCAAGTATAGCAATTTATAAATAATAATAACTTATGGGGGACTGGTCTCATGTTTTTGAAATGAGGAAACCCGATTTGCCTCTTGGATCATGCAAATTCATTGCTGCTGCAGTCAGCACTCTGTATTTGCGGCAGACATCTGTTTCCTAAACTTGGTTATTATCCTCTGCATTGTGGCTGTTATCATTAGCTATTGGCTTTGTATATCATCAATCTGTATCTATATGCCCCATTAATTGCAACTTTATCCCATAGCAGTATGGAAGATCAAATGAAGATACTGAAGCAGTCTGCAAGAAATTGAAGAAAGATCTGCAGACTGTGTTTAATGTTCTCCCAATGGACATGCAGCAGCTTCTGATTATGAATCCCGAAAGGGCGTCTCTTCTGCTAGAAAGCCATGAATATTCTGATCTTCCTGAGCATACTCATCTGCCAGATGGTGTTGTGTCCTCCACTTCACCCAGATGACATGCAAAACGTAGTTTTAAATTTGTTAATGCCAGTTCACCCATGTGCAAGGCAGTATTTCTGCAGCACATGGGAAGTGGGAGAAGTCATGAATCTTATTATATCCTTACTCTATTATTGGTATTGCAGGAATTCTTGCTCCTTTAGGTCCGTAATATCTCAAACTAGTCCAGGTAATATTCTCTGCGCAACCTGTTGGATAGATTGCATTCTTAATTCCTTTCTAAATTTTCCAGATGAGACCGAGGCAAGAAACCTCAAGAAATGCAGAGCAGATCGCAAACTTTTTATAAAAGAGCTGGTTTTAACAGGTTAGAGAATGATATAGAAAGAATTTTACAAATTCGGGATGTCTGATTGATCTTTCTAGTCTCGGTTGAAGAAAGCTTTCTTTGGATTCTCATTTTCATCATTCTCTCTAAGTGAGCTCCTACTGTACCTTGGCAGTTTGAGATCTAATTTACTCCTAGGGATGGGTTTATTTAGGTTATGCACATGAAAATACAAGGAAGTATTTTAATAGAACTTCTTGGATTGGGAGCGCTTGCAGTAAGCTGTAACTTCAAAGAGAATAGCACTCACCGGGAGCAAAATTTCCATCCAATGTACATGTTAAGAAGCCAACTAACAATAGAGATGTGCAAACTTATTGCCTTTATATCATCAAGAGTTTTTGTCCTATGAAATCATTAAAAATGGAAAACTAAGTAGTTTAAAGTTGCCCTTTGCAACTGGTAGTAGCAGCCGTTACGTTGGTACTAATGGCATCTTTGGTAGGTACAGTTGATGGTGATTATTCCTATAATGGTTTCTCCCCTTCTTTTTTCTCCTTTTCTTTTATCCGGCAAGAAAGGAAAAAACCCTCTTTATCAAATCTAGAAAAATGCCATTCTAATTAGACAGGAAATGAAAATGAACTGTAACTTTCCTTCCTTGCTTCCAGTATATATGTAGACAAAGATATTATGGTTGTAACAAACAAAACTTCAGTTCTTTTCGGATTATGCATTTGACTTGACTGGTCGAAGGTAACATCTTTAATAGAATTCTCCTTTGTGTTGAATAGCCTTCCTAGGACGGTCATTCCTCTTATCAAATGTAACACAAGTGTGTCCCCAGTGAGTAACCGAAAGAGGCAAACACGTCGAAAAGAAACTTGATAAACTATTATATAAAAAGGAGTTATGCTACTCTTGCTTCTTCTTGTTAGCACACCAAAGAAAAAGACTTTTTACTTCAAGATGATTGCGTATTTTGTTGCATGTTTCCATGCTGAGTTGTCCAGGTCAGAATATATTTTTCTTCCTTTCGTTAATTACCTGTTGCCTTTCTCTAAGATCTAGGATTGTTACCATTCCATGTTCTTCGACATTTTCCACTTGAAGCTATTGGCCCTTGAAGTGTGGGGTTACAATACGTGAAAGAAAATCAGAAATAAGCATTTTTGATGATGTATGATTTAGAGGGTGTTAGGCTAAGTTTACTTAAAAGATCTTATAAGTTAAATATATTTTATAAGTATTTTTGGAGGTTGTAAGATACTAGATAGTATTTTAAAATAAGCTCTTGAAGTGTTTAAATAAATTAAAATTATGAGACATGTAAGATGTTAGTAATGATAATTTTGTAGTTAATATAGTGAAAATTAAATGCGTTTGTTAAGATATTAAGGGTTTCTTTCTTAATTTTTATTTATTATTTTTTTTAAAGAGCTTATAAATTCATATTTATTTTGGGTGCTTATAAGGTCATCTTCTAAGAATTTTAGCAAAAGACATAAAACATCTTATAAGATGCATTGAAGAAGTTTATAAGTTTACCTCATAGTTTATGCCCTTGCTATTAGAAAGAAGAGAATTTATTCGACCATTTGTAATTGGTACATGGGAGACATGAACCCTTGTACTATCTAGATGGAGTATGGCAACATTAGCATAATTGGTATCATTGGGCAGAAATTGGCAGTTAAGGATTTGGGGGTCAAGATTTCCTTCTTTTGCTGCTGCCTGTGACCAGAATAACCCAGATTACGTAATCTATCTGGTTATTATTGTCAATGTATGTGCTGGGTCTTTGTTTCGGTCATATCTTTGTCAAGCATCAAATTTTCTGCAATTGATAGGTTTAGTAGTTTTTGCGTTATTCAAGTTGGAGAAACTTTCAACTTGTCAAATGGACAGTGACGAAAGTAATTTTAAGCATCAAATTTTGATAGGACTCGTGGTTGAACGTAACAATTTTTTCACTTTTTTTTTTTTTTGGGTTTGGTATTTAGATTGTAGGATAATAGAAGTATCTTTTAGATTGTATAGTATTTATCTAAATGGGGTTGTAATTAAATATGATAATGTCAGTATGTTACATGGAAATCTAAATCTAAGGTCTCATAATACTACTTGGGGAGTGCGGACTTGACTTGCTTGAGGACCGAACTGAAGACAGAAGAGAAGTCAATATTGAATTAAACAATTTCACGAGTGTAAGAGCAAACTGGAGTTTAGTTTTCAGGGAAATGATTTAGTTCCTTCATACCTTGATATGAAGTCAGTCATTTTAGATAATTGCTATATCCTTAGTCGCTCAGCTGGCGTCTCTGAATATAATCCATTCATTCAACTGATTACAAGGATTATTGGCTGCTCCACAATAATATGCCTAATTTGACTTGAATTTTCAAATTCGAAGAAGAATAGTATTAATCTATCCTGGACACAATGACATGTAATAATATGTAATTTTTGAATGGATCGATTGGGTTTAACTTGCAGTCACATGCATTTAGTTTGGTGCTAAAATGTTGGGATGATAAGTTTATACTTGTGCTGTCAATTGAAGTTGTTAATTGAAAATGTTAATTTCTAAGTGTTCCAACTGAATAAATAATTAATCAAACTTGAAAAGTTTTATTTTCTATGTTTTTCTTAACAGTATATGTTCAAGTTACATTTAGATGTCCAGCAAATTTACGTAATCTAGTTTAGCTAATCAAATATTAGTTTCGTTTAATTGACCACTGACTCGTTTAAAACTGAAAAAAAAAAAAAAAAGAATTTTAAATTTCCTTTTGACTGATTTTAATAGTCATAAGATTGTTGTCAAAAGTAGGGCTGATCATAATTTTTAAAAAACCGTTCAAACCGATCGAATTGTTGCATACCGTGCTATTAATATTGATTTATCACAAAAATTGCGATTTAAAATACTAAACAAAAATTGCATCACCTTAGCAGTGCGATGGCGGTTTAGCAGTTATAAAAATCGCCAAAAATTGAACCGTCTATTTATATTTTATTTATACTTTAAGAGAGTAATTTTATAATTAACCTATTATATCAAATCTTAATAATTAAGCTAATTGTTCTTTTTTTCAACTCATATTTCTCAAGACTCAATACAAGAGCAACAACCATCCCATTTAAATAAAATTAAATGAATAAGTATAATATATGAAATGAGTTGAAATTTACGCACAACGATATAGCTATTTGTTAGTACATGAAAGATTATGATATTATTTTTTAGATAAAGATCATGATATTATTTTCATGTTCAAATGATTTTTTTATTAATATCTTAATATTTTGGGGCTTAATCATTTCTTTTTATTAGTGAAAAATTGCTAAACCGTCTGCAACCGCTTAAAATCGTACTTTCGTTTTATTTGACAAAATTGTAATTTAAAAATAGTTTCCAACAAAATCGCACATGACATTTAAGTTTAAAATTAGTGAAAAAATTGCAAAATCGCACCGTGATTGCCCCAGTCAAAAAGTACCAAAAAACTCTAAAAATAATTTTCTTTTACCAAAAAAATTTAAGAAAGTATTTTTCAACTTGTAAAATTTGCTTCAAGTTTTAATTCCAAAGGTTGCTATTAACAACTTTTTCATTAATGCCATTAAAATTTAGTAACTTGTACGGTAGGGATTTTCAAATTTACTAATTGATGGATTAGGTTTTTTGGATAGACAAATGTTTTTCTAAGATTTTGAAGATAAAGTAGTGTTTTTTAATTTTATGTTTTTTGCTTTAAATATTATTTTGGTATGAATGTCATAAATTTTTTGGTTAAACTAACTTAATAAAAAGATTAATGAACTTAATCAAAGAAATAAATTAAAATTCTTTAGCTGAACAAGAAAAGAATTATTGTTAAATTAATTCTCCCAAAGGTGCAGAATGTAATGAATTTTTAAAACCATTAAATTCTTAAGTCAATTGTAATCATATTTTTAATGCGTTATTTCAAATTGTTTTAACTCAATGAAAAGGTAGTTAGTATTATAGCTTAGTTTTAACTATATTTTTGTGCTTTTTCTGTTCCTTTGATTGTATCTCAAATTTTTTGACTATTATTGTTACTCTTATTTTTATTTTAAATTTTATTTTAGTTTTAATTGATTTTTCATTTGTTATACATATTTTAACCCGGTTTTCATTTTATAAAATTAATGAAATGTTAATTTTCTTGTTCAAATTCATTTTATATGCTTTATGAAAATTTTAATCGTTGGTGCAAATATTAACTCTTTTTCTACATTTGTGAAAGTTGATTAATATCTTAACTATCAAAAAGAGAATTCATTTCAATGATACTTTTCCATCTTAAAAACCTGAAGTATAAAAATTTAGCTAGTGATATCTACGCCCCATTTTGTACTATCCATGCCCAATTTCCCCTTTCTTCCTTTGTTAATTGACGTAATTGCCCATAGTTAAAATTTCAGGACAAATTTGCCCTTGTCATGTGCAAGACATCTTTTCTTTATTTTAAACTTTTTGACTCTTCATTTACCTTTCTTCTTTGTGTGGCGTATTTTATTCGATCAAACCTATTCTTTCACTCAATTTTGCAACATTGGCTACTATGTGGCTAATGCTAAAAAAGGTTGATGACTGATTTGAGCATTTCATGGTTAATTTGCATTTTCTGTCACTCAAGTTGCCTATTTATGTTTAAGAAAATTTAACTTTTATAGGACTTGATGGTTCATGTCCCAATTGTTTAGTTGTTTGACTTGCTATCCATATATTACATTAGTCCATAAGGCATTCAATTTCTAATGGTACCCAAAACTTTGTTTGTTTTGGAATATAGTGGAATTTGTCTCAAGTGATATTGAACTGGACATCAATGGTTATATAGGGGCAAAGGCAAAATTGCAATTTTGCTCCTTCGGTATACTTTTATCATTTAAAATGTGCATCATCATTTCACCCAAATAACTCCAATTTTCACCAAAATCTCAAAATATGTCAGGAAAAGTATTGTGCCCAACATATGACTCTAAAATTTGAGAATTTTTTGATTTTGGAAGGAAAATTAACCAAATTTTACTTATTTGCATGCCAAGTGGCCATTTTGGATGGAAAAATACTCTTTTTTTTTTTTTATATCTTTTTTCCTTACTCTCCCCTTTTTTGGGTCTTTCCTTTTTGATTTCTTCCCTTTTTTTTCAAAAAGAAAGAGAGAGAACTCTATGGACAAGGGAAAGAAGAGAAAAAAATAAAATAGAAGAAAAAAAGGGAGAAGGGCAAAAAGAAAAAAAGAAAAAGAAAAAGGAAGAAGAAAATTGATTTTTATTTACTTATTTAAATTTAATTTTTAATCCGTTGAAAAGAAAAAGGCAGAAGAAAATGGATTTTGGTTATTTTTTTATTTTTTAACTTTGATTGTGTTGACATAATATTAATTAAATTATTTGACTATATGAGTGATTATAAAAAATAGAGGAAGGAAGAAGAAAATGAACATTGATTTATTTAATTTATATTTTTAATCTATGATTGTTAAATAATTATAACTAAGTTATGCGCTTATTTAAACGGTTAGAAAGGTAGAGAAGGGAAGAAGAAAGTGAATTTTATTTTTTTCTTTTTTAACTTAATTGATTATTTACCTATTGACTATTAAATTAGGTAATTATTCTAGTGATTAAAAAAGATAGAAATTTGCCTTCCAAATGGTCATCTTGGCATGCAACATGAGTAAAATTGTTAATTAAAGTAAAAATTGCCCAAATTTTGTAATCATATGCTTGACACATGATTTTCTCGGGCAGATTTTGAATTTTTTGTCGAAAATTGGATTGATATTGATTAAAATTGAAAGATGGTGTATGTAAATTACCACATCTATATTTTAAAGGATAAAAAATGAAATAACATTAATATGCAAATTCAAAAATGCAATTTTGCTGAGCCGCAAATTTGTCTTAACAAAATTAATTGTAATGGTTTTATTGAAGAAAGAAAAAGTGGCAGGTAGATAGTAATAAGTGGAGCATCGATATCATTGGCATTTCAAAACTTATTCAAAACTTGATCCATTGACTTTTTAATTTTGTTGAACTCAAAGTTAAATAAGTTCCTCTAAAATTTGTAAAGTATTATTGATGCTAATGAAAAAAATTGGGCCTTACTTGGTTTTATTTTCATTTTCAATTTTCATTTGACCATTTTGAGGTCTTTGAATTTTTTTACATGATTTTTTGTGTAAAATTGAGGATGTATTTTAGTTAGTGGTGTGAGGTTAACTTATTGAATTTACAAGGTATAAAATGAAAACATATTGGGTTTTATGTGTTTTTGCTACAACTTTAAGGTTACAAACTCAAGTGTAGGTTGTGTCAAATAATAAATTTATCGGGAGTTCGAGGTTGATTTACAGAGAAATTGTTTGAAGTTTTAAGGATTATATTTCTTTAAAATTGGGCTTTATGTGGTTTAGAATATAAAGAAAAATTTATATTATAACTAAGAAATCAAAATAATAAAAGTATTGAGAATTATGAATCTGTTCTTAAGTTTTGGATAGAGGAATAATTATTTATTATTTTTACCTCTTTTAAATGCCACAATTAATGAAGGTTTCAATAGGAAGATGCTATTAAATAACTCATGCATTAAGTAATCATGATATGTCTTACTGTTTGCAAATTATCTCTTAATACCAATACTTATTTATGAGATCCACTATTTATGCACACATTTGCCTACAACAAATCAAGGTTTCACGTTAGCAGTCGGTGGGGTAGAATCGTACAAAAAGCTAAATGAACTCAAGTATTTGTTGTGCCATTGGTGATACAAAAATCAAGAATAACCACTAAACAAGAAAGGTTTTTAAGCCAACACTTATTTATGGGATTAAGTATTTATGCATACCTTTGTTTACAACAAATCAAGGTTTCACATTAGTAGTTGGTGGAGTAAAACCGCACAATAAGTTAAATGAACCCAAATATTTGTTACCACAAACACAAGAAGGGTTTTAACGCCAATATTTATTTATGGGATTAAGTATTTATGCACATTTTTTTTAATCAGAAATGTTGAAAATAAGGACACAACGTTTGAAAAATTATTAACTACTACACGTGAATGTTGAGTTGTGCCCAACCGCTAAATTCACAAAAGTCATCAAGCTTTCCTTCTTATCCAATTCCACATAAAAAAATTCTTAAGAAAACTTTGCAAGAATTTATACATGCACAAAAACCATAGAACCTCACAAAAGCCATCATCCAATCTCTAATGAAAAAGTTAAACATCATATGTTCTTCCTTTGGTACAAATCTCCCCCAAAGGGTAGTGATGTGGCTAAGAAATAAAACGATAGGATGCAACAAAGGTTTTAAAAACTTCATGGGATTAGAGACATAGAGTTTATCATTGAATAATTATCATACTCTACGAATTTCAACACCGGGGCCTATTGTATTTAATTGGACTTCTCTTTATCATTTTTATTGATTTTGCAACATCCCATTTTTAGTTGCAACTCATAATATTTTTAACACTGTGTTTTTTTTTTTTATGTTTTTTAGAAGAGACTTTTCCACACTTATTTTCTATTCCAACTTAAATTTCTTTTGCAAGCTCACATTGTCAATGAAATGTCTCTTAAGCTTCAAATCTTTTTTAGAACAGTGGTAGGATAATAGTGTATTTAGGTTAGATAAGGAGATATGGTTACCATAGAAAAAAGCTTATTTATTAAAAGGTTCCAAGTGGCTTACTATGGGGGATGTTCTCTTGGAACATCACATGAAAAATAAGCTGATTTGATTATGGTGCTAGAAAGCCTAATGCCTTAATCATTTTTCAAGTGGTGCGCAATAAGTCATTCGCCGCGACAGACCAAAAGAAAAAGTTCTAACCCTCAACACCTACATATCGAAAATTCAAGTGATGGCATAAGAACTACCTATTTTGACTTGCTTGTCTCCACACCGAATAATATAACTATTTATGCAAAAAAAATTGAGTATAATTATCACAAAAATATATTAACCAAAGAACAACATCAAATCTAAAACAACACTCATCATTAATCAAGCCATATTATTCATGTTTAATTTCAATCATTGAAGTTGGAAGAACATCTACGACTAAAAAAAAAATTGACAATTCACAAACTTTTGTTAGAAACTTCACAAACTTGTCATGTTATGTAAAATAAATATAGGGGTACTTCACAAGAGTGTTAAAGTTACTCTTTACTCTAACACCCTTTTTCATGGTTTCAACAGATTCAAAGGAAAATATGCTTGATTTTTTTTTATAAAAAAAAACTAGAAAATAGATAGAAAAGTAGAGTTTAGAAGATATTATCTGAAATGTGACTTCTTGGAAAATAAAGTTGAAACAATACAATATATACATTATTAGTTGAAACCATTAAGGATAAATCTCATAGGCTGAGAGTTAAATTCATTTTACATTTTCGACCATTGTCCTTATTGGACCAATCCACACTAGCCAAGGTTGGATCAGGTTCTGGCACATATGCTAGAAGTTATCAATCAGTTGGTTAGATGTTGTAGCAAAAATGAGAATTCATCTCGTAGATGGAATAAAATCTTTTTTTATAGCATGATCTACAAAAGATAGTAAACCATCAAAGAAACTATTAACATTAAGAATACCTACAGGTTTTTGGTGAATGTTGAGTTGTGCCCAAGTGACAACTTGGAATAATTCATTTAATGTACCAAAATCGCCAAGTAGAGTGATGATTGCATCCGCATTGTTTAACATGTTAGGTATTCTTACCTGAATATGTGACACTTTTAGTTCATCTCCAATGGTCATACCTGTGATATTCTATAATGTTAAAGATTTTGGGATAACTCCTAAAATTTTTACTCCTCCTACATGAGCAGAAGTAAAAACACCCTTATGAACTCCAGACTGTCTCGCCCATACACTAAATGAATTTTTATTTTTGCTAAAGTTCTATCAAGGGTATTAGTTGCCCCTATAAACTCACCATTTTTTTATAGTTTGGTTCCACGAAAGACACAAATACAGTTGAACTTGCTAGTAGAAGACCCTTTCATTTTTTTTATTGAAAGTGATTTATGCAAAAATGGAGTAAGTACGGTGTTATTTATTGAGGTGTGAATAGAGAATGCATTTATTGCACGTATTTTTCTTTTGTCAGAAAGGTTGAAAATAAGGAGACAAAGTTTGAAACAAAATTAACTACTACATGTGAATATACACATAGTTGTGACCGTGGCTCACATCAGTAACGGCTTAACGCCTTCTATGGGTCATGAATATGCTTCCTATCCAATTTTCTTATAAATTGGTAAATAAGGTCTTTTAATGTTAGATTCTCAAGACTATAACGCTCATATTCTTCTTGGAAGTGATTCCATAAATCAAGAATTGCACTATGTACGAATCCACAAGAATGCGTCTCAAGAGTCAATCGAATATCATATGGAGACTCCTTCCTCAGTCCATCCTTAATGAATTGAATTTTATCTTCTCAGTTTTTAGAAAACACTCTTAGGGAACTTGCATTTTTTTTGTTTTTTTTGTTATGTTTTTGTATCAATTGTTTGGAAAACTAATCAGTCTGACTTCAATAGCCATAGAGTATCGTTATCCGCCACTTAACCAGGAAGGATCCTAATTTTTGATAATTTTCATAACTTTTGCAGAAAGTGTGAGTTT
>CM033112.1:12799313-12844748 GCA_019321725.1 Paulownia fortunei
ATGAAGTGGGCCATCTCCATTATCATGCTTCTTGCCTTTGGGTAAGATCTTACTTGGATTCAAATTGATCAAGCTCGTAATATTTTCTTCAAAGTGAATTCCATAAACTTTGGTCCACCACTTCTTGTAGTCTTTCGATGAAAACTTCTTTGCATTTGGGGGCATACAAGGAAGACGCGCCTCAGACATAGATTTGGATAAGGTGCACAAACGCCAATAGTGAACTTCTTCTTCTAAAAAGCTTTGCGGATGTCTCGTGCAAGAGCTCCCAACACCACTTGATACAATCCAAATTGGCGATTAAATCTATAGGGACTATAAGGTTCAATGATAAAGTGTCAACCTTGCCGTACAGAAAGAAAGCTCAAGTGAATGGCAATAAAGTAGTTTTGCTCAAATCCCTCTGCATTCCCATTATCAACATACAAGAAATCCTTGCTCTTGGTGATCATGATACAAGTCCAAGAAATAGGGTCTCCTTTATGGATTCACTTGCGAGCATCTTTGGGATCATAGTATCTTACATTTCCTTCACTAGAGAATATCACCATTTTGGGGCCTCTTACTCCTTGCCAAATTTGGAGTTGAGTTTTGAAGTAATATGTCAACCAACTGTAGACAAAGTGGATAGGGAATCTTGTTTAAGCCTTTGAAAATACTTGCTAAGACGGGAACAATAAGGCCCACCATTTGCCCACTTGCCATGATGCTTGCCATTTTGAAGGTACTAGGGTGTATCAAGTTGATGTCGTCGCTAGGAAGAACAAATGCACAAAGCCAACAAGCTAATTATGCCGTGATAAGTGCATATTTTTATATTTATTTGTATCAATTCTTCTATGTCTTCTTTTCTTTGTTCTTTTTAATAATAAGTTTTTATTAATGTTTTATGTATGATAGGAGTTTGAGAATAAAAAGATAAAAAATGAGCCAAAACGAAGTTGAAAGAAGCATTCTCGGGCCAAATTGACATGATTCCACTGCGGCAGTGTTTGTATTTTGGGCATAAATGTCTGATCCAAAGCTCTATTGACCTTATTATTATCTTATTGGAAATATAAGAGATGTATCTACAACTTTCATGTTCGTAACTTGTCCCAATTCAATTGATTTCAACGAGTAAAATTCAGTTAAAGAGTCAAACATGCACTGAAACTTACAGATATGGCAGTCTTGGTATATTTTACATAACACTCTCTACAAGTGTGATATTGATCTGATTCAAGTGGCTACAGAATGACAATAGATAGGGATACAATTGTTATGAAGGAATCAAAAGTCAATTTAGTCTATAAAGAGGTCAAAAATCAGTTGAAAGAGGCTAAACTGTATCACAAACTGAACTGAAGGAACAAAAACAGCAGCAACAGGGCCTAGGCGCCAAACAGAATAGAGTGCATGGCGCTTAAGCACCAAAATAGGGCGCCTAGGTGCCGAAAATAGAGAAAATGGTGCCTAAGCGCCAAAACAAGGTACTTGGGCGCCATCTATGTGATAAAATTGATATTTTTCTTGGAGTGGTGACAAGTGGCGATCCTTTACACCTTTTGGCACATGTTTGTGATATGTATACATTAGATACATATATCAAACCACACACATTACATACTTTACAATACATATTCCTCACTTTACACAAAATATACAACACATCTTACACACTTTACACCAAATCACATCACCATCTCACACTTTATAAAAGGGCACTATCATCTCAACATAAACAAAAATTTTCAGATTCACACACTCTCTACATCATTCACATTTTAAAAGTACTCTTGGGGTTTTTGGAGCTTCAAGGAAGAAAAAGTGGAAGAGGCTTGGAGGAGGAGACATCCACAATTTACCATTGACCCCAACTATCTTCTTCAACCAATAAGTTTCTTTGATTCCCAATATTGCTAATTTTTATTCTCTTGTCATTTCTTATCATGTTAGGCAAAACTTCTTTATTGGTTAAGATTGATTTCAAAGCCCTAGACATGAGTTTTTGTAATTGAATGTTTGATATTATTGATCAATTTCCCAATTGAGGTTGTTATGTTTTTCTATATTTAATATCTTTTGGGTATTTTCTTATTTTGTTTGGGTGTGTAACCAAGTCGGGTTTTGAGAATTTCCTACAACTAGATTAGAGATTTTAGATCCGTAATTGTCTTGAATTTCTAATTATGTGTAGTAAATTATGATTAATGATTATAGGATATTTTTGTTAATTACAATGGAAAACATAACCTAAGTTAAATGACCCGAGCTTGTGTGGTTGTTGTTTAGATCAATCTATCTTTCTTGTTTTAATGTATCCATTGGATTAAATCTAGAGAGTTTATTTTGGGTTGTTTGGTGGGTAGATAATTAGATAGAGAGTTTATTCTATCTAACGAGAAATTAAGGAAAGATTGGGGTAGTAGAGCTTATTATACCTACGGTTGATAATTTCATTGGCAAATTGTTCATAATATTGATATGAAATTACAACCCATTTTCTAGTGGTGGCGAATAAAACCTCAACCTACTTTAATCACTTGTTGCTTATTGATTTAATTTTCATTGCTTTGAATTTTAATTAGTTTTAGTTTCTGCAACTTAGTTAATCAACTCAATCTCTCCCCCCCCCAATGTGTGTTGTTTATTTCTAGAGTTTGCTTGTTGAAGTCTTAGTTTTAAGTTAGTAATTTTGAAGTTAAAATTTTTAGTTAGTTAAGTCGATAGTAAATCAATTAACCTTGATCCTCGTGGGATCGACTCTTACTCGCACTATGCTCATTAAACATTTATTGAAGAGTAAGGTTTAAATTTGGTAGGCTTACGACAACCGATCATGCCGCCAAGTGTATTTCTTCTCTCGAGCTCTCTTTAACACCAAACTTTGAAAATAAAGTCTTTTCCACAAGGCACCATTCTCTGTTTATGCTAAAGACGCCAAGTGGATTGTGAGTTGATTGGGACAGACAATCTTTTTTTCTCTACGTGGAGGAGGTGAATTGTACCTAACAGTCTTCTTGGACTAAAATCTAATCCACTCGCCAATAGATACTTGAGAAGGTTGATCTCCATTAGCACTCCATTGAAGCAGATGATAAGCATGAAGTAAGTAGTTGCAAGTGTTGGGTTCGCTATAATCGCAGGGTATACGCAGCGGAAAATTAATTTTTTTTTTTTATCAAACATAAATTTAACCCCTTTGATTCGAAAGCGATTTTAACGATCGCGCTTATTCAAGTGAATATATAAATAAATATAAAATCGGATTATACCTTTCGTGCACTTCGGTTGTTGTAGGGAATAAAGCAATCAATTGCTTATCTTGGACTATCAGAACTCGCAGGGATCCAAGTGTCTCCCCTCTATCAGGTCCACGATATGAAAAACAACACCAATCAAAAGGATTCGCTAGTATCCTTTTAATTGTTTACTAATCTAGAACCGGAGTATATTTTCAAGAACAATAAAGATAGATTCTTTAAGTTCTTGAAACAATAATATGAAAAAATAACAAGAAACTGATTTTCTTTTTCTTTCTTTTTCTTTCTTGAAGAGTAAAAATAGAAGACTTTAAACAAAATATTTTTGCTCAAATTTTTGAATTGAATTATGTAATTTTCATCCCTCATATATATAGGGTTGAAAATTTTAATCCTTTTCCAACTTTTGGAAAGTTTTTTTATTTTGAACTACTTCAAAACCTTATCTTGGAAGGATTCCAAATCTTTCAAAAACTCTTCTTTTTTCACTCTTCTATTGTATGTGGACTAATTTGAGACTACATTAATCATCAAAATTGTCTACATACATTGTTGATATTAATTTGAACTCTTCAAATAATATCAAGATAGATATATATCATATATATATATACTATAATTATATTTATACATAAATTAAATCTTAGTGGCCTATTTTATCCTATAAAATTGGTCACTATATTTATTTATCTATAAATATGTTAATTAAATAAATCATATTTATTTAATTTATTCTTTTCATACTTTAGTGGGCTTCTTAAGTGATCCACATTTATTGGGCTTTGACTCAAA
This sequence comes from Paulownia fortunei, assembly GCA_019321725.1. NCBI lineage: Eukaryota > Viridiplantae > Streptophyta > Magnoliopsida > Lamiales > Paulowniaceae > Paulownia > Paulownia fortunei. The sequence continues at coordinate 12,803,351 of CM033112.1, forward strand.
AATCCCCAAATCAATTCAATTGATTCAATCCCAATTTAATCAATCCAATTGATTAATTTAATTTACTCCAATTGGGCTTCCTAATCAAATTAGGTCCAATTAAATAATCAATTACTTAATTGAATAATTTAATTTAACTATTAAATTAAATAGAACCTTAATTAATTAATTGATCAGTATTAATTAATTAATTTCCAACCATTGGATAAAATCTAAAATTAAAAATGTTACTTTTCATAAAGATGTGTGACCCTCTTAGGTTCACTACTAAGCTAGTAGTGGGTTTGCAACATTTGCAACTTATGAATAACAATTATTCCAATTAATTAATCCAATTAATTAACTCCTTAATAATTCAAGAACCTCACTATCCATGAAAACACCTAGCAAGTAATCATGGCAAACTAGTCTTAGGTGAAATAGCGAGTAAACCTATTTCAGTTGCGAGTACCATACACGTACGGTCCTTTCGACAGCTAATCTCCTGATTGAATCTAAGGCATGGATTATAAGTCGAAACCCTAAATGATTCAATTGCTGTGATCCCATTTCAAGTTCCAATGATTCTTGATGAATCATAATTCATTCTGCCTTGGCCAAGGTCTTTGAATCACGAACTATGAAAACACAGGAGATTCTCTTGTTTAAAAAAAAAAAAGTGTCGAATTCTATGTTGGCCACTGACAAACCTCCATGCACACCAGTGCAACACCCAACATACCCCCTTGTGATTGTCAAGCAATCAGAAGATATATCAAAGTGCTGCAGGATGCACACAAGGCTACCATCGTGCCTCAAGTCTAAGGACTAGTCGTGTACTATCGCAACACAGAAATTCTTATTTCGACGGGCAAAGCCTCCAACTAAGAATTTCTTGCGGCCATATTCGGTGTACTTGTTCCCTAACAAGCACCCACATATATGCACTTACGTCTCTACGCTAATGCCAATGGAATGTGACATCCTCGTCTCACGAGCATGCATTATATGTACGAGTCTTACTGAGCTATTTGATGTCCCATCTCAAAAAACTCTCGACTCGAAACTTATTTAAGAACCAAAGCCTTAGAGGCATGTTCCATGATCGCCATCATATGCGCGACCATGCCCCGTAGCTAAATTTGGTCTAAGGACTTTATCTAATGTGCAGAAATAAAAAATGCAAGACATAAGATAAAGAAAATGCCTTTTTATTAATATGATTCCCAATAAGATTGTCTTTACAAAAGCAAAAGAGTATAATACACCCAATCTAATTGGGGCGTTGGGCATCCTACTCTAACAATCTCCCACTTGCCCTAGCTCCAATTGCCCATGTATCTAAGGCCCATCTTCTCAAGATGTCCGTCGAATATCTTCTGTGCTAAGGGCTTAGTAAGTGGGTCTGCTACATTTTCTGCTGAGGCAACTCGATCCACAATGACGTCGCCTCTACCAATGATCTCTCTGATCAAGTGATATCGTCTCATTATGTGCTTGGATCTTTGATGAGATCTTGGCTCTTTTGCTTGCGCAATAGCTCCATTATTATCACAGTAAATCATAACTGGATCAACAATGGATGGAATTACATCCAACCCTTGGATGAAATTTCTAATCCAAACAGCTTCTTTTGCTGCATCTGATGCAGCAATATATTCAGCTTCGGTGGTAGAGTCTGCAGTCGTCTCTTGCTTGGAACTCTTCCAACTGACCGCACCACCATTCAAGGTGAATATGTATCCGGACATGGACTTTGAGTCATCTATATCGGACTGAAAACTAGAGTCTGTATATCCCTCCAGTTTTAGTTCTCCATTGCCGTATATCAGAAAGATATCCTTAGTCCTTCTCAAGTACTTGAGGATCATCTTAACAGCTTTCCAGTGTTCTTCTCCTGGATTGGACTGATATCTGCTCGTGACACTCAGAGCATGTGCTATATCAGGCCTTGTACATAACATTGCATACATTATGCTCCCTATTGCAGAAGCATAAGGTATGCGAGCCATCTTTTCTCTCTCTTCAGGTGTCTTAGGAGACATAACTTTAGAGAGTGAAACCCCATGACTCATAGGCAGAAATCCTCTCTTGGATTCCTCCATGCTAAACCTTTTTAGCACTTTGTCTATGTACATGGACTGGGATAGTCCGATCATCCTTCTGGATCTATCTCTATAGATCTTTATCCCTAGGATAAAAGATGCATCTCCCAAGTCCTTCATGGAAAACTGATTAGATAACCAAGTCCTCGTTGACTGCAACATCCCTACATCATTCCCAATGAGTAGGATGTCATCAACGTAGAGCACAACAAATGTAACTGCACTCCCACTAACCTTCTTGTAGACACATGGTTCATCCGGGTTCTTATGAAAGTCAAACATTTTGATCGTTTCATCAAACCGGATGTTCCAACTCCTCGAAGCTTGTTTGAGTCCATAAATGGATCTCTGGAGCTTGCAAACCTTTTGCTCGCTCCCGCTGGATATGAAGCCTTCTGGCTGCTTCATATAGATCTCTTCCTTAATGTTTCCATTAAGGAAAGCGGTCTTCACATCCATTTGCCATATCTCATAGTCATAATATGCAGATATGGCTAACAGTATCCGTATGGATTTAAGCATCGCTACTGGTGAAAAAGTTTTCTCATAATCAATTCCTTGCTTCTGAGTATAACCTTTTGCTACCAATCGTGCCTTATAGGTTGCTACCTCTCCATCTACTCCAAGCTTCCGCTTGTAGACCCATTTGCAGCCAATGGGAACAATTCCCTGTGGTGGGTCCACCAAAGTCCATACCTTGTTGGAGTACATAGAGTCCATTTCGGACTGCATAGCTTCTTGCCACTTCTTTGAGTCGATGTCAGACATCGCCTCTCCATAGCTTCTTGGATCATTATCCAAGGGAGTCCCTCTTCTTTGTTCTCTAACAACAAGTTGTACCTCTTAGGTACCCTTGAGACCCTTTCGGATCTTCGAAGAGATTGTGCCTTAGAGGGTCCAGCATCAGCTGGTGTATACCATTTACTGCGTCAGTTGGGGTGTTCTGTGGTTCTTGAACCTCTTCAAGTTCTACGACATTGTCACTTCCATCTGAAAGAAATTCTTCTTCAAGGAAGGTAGCATTCCTCGAAACAAACACCCTTTGTTCCGTGGCATCATAGAAATAGTATCTAATAGACTCCTTTGGATACCCCACAAACTTGCATAAGCTGGATCTCATATCCAACTTATCTCCCACTAGCTGCTTCACATAAGCAGCACACCCCCATACCCTAAGGTATTTATAGGAAGGTGTCTTTTCATACCACATCTCATATGGTATTTTGGGGACGGCTTTAGATGGCACCCTGTTTAATAGGTATGCCGCCGTTTCTAAGGCATAGCCCCAGAATGAAAGAGGTAATGAAGTGAAGCTCATCATAGATCTAACCATGTCCAACAAGGTTCGATTCCTGCGTTCCGCAACTCCGTTGAGTTGGGGAGTAGCAGAGGAGTCCACTGTGAGAGAATCCCATTCTCTTTTAGATAATCTAAAAATTCTGTGCTTAAGTATTCACCTCCTCGATCAGATCGAAGAGTTTTTATACTTAATCCAGTTTGTTTCTCTACTTCAGTTCTGAATTCTTTGAACTTTTCAAATACTTCAGACTTGTACCTTAAAAGGTACACATAACCATACCTAGAGAAGTCATCGGTAAAGGTTAAGAAGTAGTTATAGTTCCCATGGGCACTAACATTTAGTGGCCCACATACATCTGTATGGATCAAACCAATAGATGCTTGGCTCGCTCCACTTGTCCAACAAATGGAGATTTGGTCATCTTTCCTTTGAGGCAGGATTCACAAGTTGGTAGTTCTTGCTCTCTCGTTAGATCAAGCAATTGTGCCAATTTGTTAATTCTTTTCTCAGAAATATGTCCTAATCTTGCGTGCCACAGGCTCATTGAACTATGATTATCTAATTTTTTTTATGTTGTTGAATTGTGAAAATGGGGTTATGGGGAGTAATAGTATATAAACAATTCGTCAAAGAACCAGAATATATAAAATCAGAACGTTTGAAAATGGAACAATTCCATTCTCAATGGTAAATCTAAAACCTTCTTTATCCAAAACTGGAATAGAGATAATGTTCTCAATAATATCTGGAACAAAAAGACAAATATTTAAAACTATTACATAACCATTCTCTAAAGCCAGATTAACGGTCCCTATAGCTAATGCAGCAACTCTTGCTCCATTTCCCATCCTAAGAACCGTTTCTCCTCCATCCAGCTTCCTACTTCTTGCCATCATCTGCAAATCATTGCAAATATGTGAGCCACAACCAGTATCTAATACCCAAGAAGTATTGTTAACCGACAAGTTAACTTCAACAAAATATATACCTGAACTCTTCAGGCTTGCAAGATACTCCTTGCAATTCCTCTTCCAGTGCCCTGGTTTGCCGCAGTAATGGCACTTGTCATTGGCTTGAGAAGAAACCTTTTTGACACCACCCTTAGCTTTCAGCTTGTTGGGTTTAGAGGAACCCTTTCCTTCTTCTTTCCTTTCTTGGGTTTTTTAGCCTTTGATCCGGAAGAAGATCCAACAAGCAGAACCGGCTTGTCCTTTTTCTTTTTCATGGTGAGCTCAGCCGTCTTTAACATGTTCACAAGCTCAGCGAGACTAGTCTCCATGTTGCGCATGTTAAAGTTGACAACAAAGGTGTTAAATGATGGAGACAGAGACTGCAGCAGAAGGTTCGTATAGAGTTCGTTCTCCATAACGACTCCAAGGACGCCGGCCTTTCAATAAGGGCTATCATCTTCAATCCATGATCATGGACTGAAGAGCCCTCAGTCATACGACATCTAAAAAGCTCTTTTGAGATCTGATATCTCGTTTGCCGAGTTCTTTCACCGTACAACTCTTGTAGGTGAATGAGGATCCCATAGGCAGTATCTTGATCCTCATTCTGCCTCTGCAGCTCATTTGACATTGATGCCAACATGTAGCATCGAGCCTGCAGATTGTCATCAACATAACGTAAATAACCTGCATAATCCTCTGAAGTAATATCCTCCAGCGGTACCAAAGGAGGCGCAGTGTCGAGGACATATACCCTCTTCTCTGACTGAAGAACTATCTTCAGGTTTCTTAGCCAATCGACAAAATTAGGTCCAGTTAATTTATTTTGTTCAATGATTGTTGCAAGTGGATTCTTTGCCATTTTAGTAGAATAATCTACAAAATATGCAAGAAGCAGAAAATGAGTAAACTATGGGAAAAACATATTCATTTAATATAAAGTCTTTAATACTAAATGTCTCCCACTATTTTCTTCGAATTCCATCACCCCTAATGGAATTTCGGGAAATCAAATTTCCTAGTGAGCTTGAGGTCCAATGGAAATATTTCACACCCCAATTTTATGAGCCCATGAAATATTTTTATTGGTAGTCAACTCTTTGACGATTGTATCACTATACACCCTCAAGTTTGTTTTGCCTCACCTCTTCTCATATACCCCAATTTTATGAGGCCATATGGTACTAAGTGTCAAACAATACCCATCAAACTTTCGTGTAGATAGAGCATCAAGATGTCCCATGACTCATGGCCAACATAATGACGATTCCATCCCACGAGCATCTCTATGCTTGGTAGAGATCACAACTTTCCAACACAAGACCACTCCACGACTCATGGTCAGTGATCAAGTGCGGTAGCGGTCGTCATGTCTCTATCTTTGATGGTAGGCATGGAACGATAGGTCCTACCTAACTTGTCCATTTTTGTTTGAAATCAAATTTTCAAATATTCTTTTACTTAATTTTAAGAAATTAAGTGGGGTTTAATTTTATCCAAGACCTCATCATAACTTAAATTATGTTGGTTATTTAATGCATGACATCATAATATCATTCCACAAGTATAAAAGCATTAAATAAAATCCTAAGCATGCATCTAATACATACTTAAATAAATGGATGATCATGAACCAGTCCTATGCGGTCCATTTGAGCCAAAAATGGAACTAAGGTCAGTCTAAAGGTAATAAAATGGAATAGAACCTATTCTATTACATAATTGTATCCCATACAATCATGGGCCTTCTTTTATTCTCCTTTGTCTTCCAAAGAAAAAGAAAAACCTTACCTTCTATTCTACTCTCTTTACAGAAAATAAAATAACTTACATAAATGAAATAAGAGGCTCGCAGCCCCATTTTAAAACCCAAAAATATTAAATAAAACCAATCATATTGGTCCAATAGCTCATGATCATCCCATACATGCTCATAATTAACATCATATGTAATTATCAAAATATGTAAATTTACTAAATTGTTAACCGCAATTTTTCTTTTAACTTGGTATAATTTTTAATTGCTTGAAAAATAATTTTTCTTTGAAAAATAATTTTTCAGAAAAAATTAAAATTAACATTTAATTTTAATATTCCAAGAAATAAAAAATAAAAAAAAAAAAAAGGGACCCGGAATGACACGACGAGCAGCACCACTGCTGCCCGTTGGGGCGCAGTCGGGCGCCCAGCGCCCGCTGTCGAGTGCCGGGTGACAGGCGCCGCTGTCGGGCACCCGTGGCGCGCCGGCACTCGCTGCCGGGTTGTGATACCCGAGCCTCTTACTACTCACATGGCTAAATATGATTCATGCATTACATGTTAATTTTATATGCTATTTGCATTTCTATTGACATTGCATAATTTATTTCATTTTATACGACATTCTTGAATATTAAACTTAATTCTGAAGCTCTTGCATGATATTAGTTATTGAATTTCTTAATCTAAGTAGTTGATTTTATATTGAAATAAGAAGAAAATGAGGTGGATCAATATTAGATATAGATGGGATATATAGGTTATAATTTTGGAAGTGCTAAAAGTGTTACTAGTAACCTTATACGGTTTCATTTGATTTGATCAAGTTATTTCAAAAGTATATATTTGTAAATTAGCATACTTGGGATATTGGACATGATATAATATGAATTAAGTGTCATATTACAAGGCCCTTATGTGCATATGATTTTAGAAATGCAAATTAGATAATTCTTTAAGAATCGGATGCGAATCGGTTTGGAGATCGAATGAACGGACATAGGAATTACCTATGGGAATGAATGGTGATTAAGATAGGTTGCAACAAAATAAAAATAGATGAGACACACAAGATTAGGGCTGCAAGATAAGGGAGAAAATCGGATTTGCCATTTACTTGCCACCTCGTGCTTTCTTATTAAGCTTAAGCTAACATCTCAAGCTAACACCTCAAACCCTTCACCCTTAAGCAACGACCAGACCCTCATTTCAGCCATTTTCATCTTCCAAACACACACCTTAAGGTCTCCATGTGATCCAAATTGATTCCAAGTTGAAATAAAAGCAAGAAAAGCAAAGAAGAAGTGATTACCATCAAGTTAGCCTCAAAATCTGCATAGGTAACACTTATCTACGGTTTTGCCTTTGGTTTTCAGATTATTATGAATGGTTTTATGGCTTATTAAGCTTTCAATATCTCTTATAAAAGTGTTAGGAAGTTTTTAGTTAGACTTTGGTGCACAAAGAAAGGGTTTTTGATCACAAACACTTAATAGGAAATACTTGTGGCAGAAACTGTCATCTTACTGTTTTCTTGTGTTTTAGACTTCAAAAGTGTATGTTATGTTGAATAAAACCTATAATTATTACCATTTACATGACCATATATGATTTAAGAGTATTGGAATGAATTTTTATCAGTTGGAAATTGAAATAGAGAATGATATTGGAGAAACACTCAAACTGCCAAAATAGCAAAATCTGTTTTGGTGTGCTGTGAAGGAAACTGAATTAAGGGAGCTAAATCGATTATTTTTGGTAATAATATGACCTGGTTGTCTCATTATATATGTTATCTAAGTATGGTGAAAATTTTGGAGTGATTTAATATACTTAAGGGTGCCAAAACCATTAATGTCATGAAGTGTGCAAAACTGTCACGGTAGGAAATAATCTGTTTCAGTATGTCGTGAAGAGAGCTGAACTTGGGAAGCTATATCCGTGATTTTTAGCAATTATATGATATGGTTACATTTATATACATGTTATATAAGTGTGGTAAAAATTTTGGAGTGATTGGATATGTTTAGGGATGTTAAAATTATCATGCAACTAAACTTGACAGCAAGAAAATATAAAAATGTGAATCTGCCACATTTGATCACTTAGCATGTTTCAACCTAGACATGTTGCTATTGAGTGTTAACAATTAGGTACATGCTATTAGAGTTATAATACTTCAATTACATGATGTTTTCATGTATTTAAGATGAGAAATTGAGGTATTTGAGGGGCTATATTGGGTTCTAGTTTGTGAAAGTTTGATTGTTAGCTTATAGCTTGGTGTTTAAGGTCTAGTATGAGATTTTGTGCTTTCAACTTGCCAAATTGGGAATGGTGCTTGATGTTGGGTAATATTACAGGCTATTTTACATCTAAGGTTGGAGAGGAATACTAAACAAATTTAGACTAAGCCACCAACCAAGTGAAAGGTAAGTAAAGATTCATTTGCAACTACAATGCATAGACATAGTAGATGTGTGAATTATATGTAATATCATAAATCATATGTGCATAGTAGAGGGCTCTCCATTGAGCATACATACATGGGCATTATCATTAGCACGTGCATGCATCATATACTAGCATTGTGATAAATCTTGCATTGCACGGCATGATTCAAAGAAAGGAAAATGTTTTGTTGACCACTACTAGTGTACCGAAGCATGCATGGATTTGCATGGTGTTATGCATGGATTTGCAGGTTCGCGTGCATGGATTTGCATGCGTATGAGTATGCATGGATTTGCATGCTTATATGATTATTGGCCATTGGATTATGGCGGTATACAGAGCTCTTTTCCGGTGCATGAGATAGTAGCGTTGGTCAGGGGCCCAAGAAAGAAATGATTTTGAGAAAAATATTTTGATGCATAAAATTGCATTGTGAGCATAGCATTTTGAGTTGCATGACTTGATATTGTGGATTATTCTTTGACATGCATAATCTTTACTTGCTGAGCGTTAGCTCATATAGTTTATGCATTGTAGGTGAGTACGATGATACTTGAAGCATCTTTGGCTGGCTGGTCGGCTGTTGGAGCTCCTGCAGGTGTTTGAGGGAGTGTGTACATGGATGACGACCTGTTGGGCTATTTTGTTGGCTTGTTATATTTTGAGTCTGGTGTATTATGTTTTTAGATTGGTACTATATTTCTCTTTTAAAACTTTACTGTAGTTAAGTATGTAAATATTGTGGTCGTTGTGAGTGTTGTGTTTTTATATAAATACTGATCCTTCTATTTTAAATAGGGTTGTGTATGTAAGAAGTGATTTAGCTTTTCTGAAAATGTAAAAAAAAAAATATTCCATGCATGCACACAGGTTCTATCATGTCAAATTAGACAATATATATGGTTGTGTAGGAATGGGGGTGGTGTTACACGGGTGCTTGCCCATGTAGCCGTCGGGTATCTGACACCCGACGCCGGCGAATTTTTTTTTTTTTTTTTTTCATATTTAAACAATTTAAATAAGCAATAAAAATTATTCCAATTAAAAATTTCTAAAATATGCAAAATCAAATTTTATATAATTAACATGAATTTAAACAATTTAAAAACATGTATTCATATATCCGAAATTCACTAAATAAGCGAAACCGTGGCTCTGATACCACTGTTGGGTTCGCTATAATCGCAGGGGTATACGCAGTGGAAAATTAATTTTTTTTTTTTATCAAACATAAATTTAACCCCTTTGATTCAAAAGCGATTTTAACGATCGCGTTTATTCAAGTGAATATATAAATAAATATAAAATCGAATTATACCTTTCGTGCACTCCGATTGTTGTAGGGAATAAAGCAATCAATTGCTTATCTTGGACTATCAGAACTCGCAGGGATCCAAGTGTCTCCCCTCTATCAGGTCCACGATACGAAAAACAACACCAATCAAAAGGATTCGCTAGTATCCTTTTAATTGTTTACTAATCTAGAACCGTAGTATATTTTCAAGAACAATAAAGATAGATTCTTTAAGTTCTTGAAACAATAATATGAAAAAAATAACAAGAAACTGATTTTCTTTTTCTTTCTTTTCTTTTCTTGAAGAGTAAAAATAGAAGACTTTAAACAAAATATTTTTGCTCAAATATTTCAATTGAATTATGTAATTTTCATCCCTTATATATATAGGGTTGAAAATTTTAATCCTTTTCCAACTTTTGGAAAGTTTTTTTATTTTGAACTAGTTCAAAACCTTATCTTGGAAGGATTTCAAATCTTTCAAAAACTCTTCTTTTTTCACTCTTCTATTGTATGTGAACTAATTTGAGACTACATTAATCATCAAAATTGTCTACATACATTGTTGATATTAATTTGAACTCTTCAAATAATATCAAGATAGATATATATCACATATATATATACTATAATTATATTTATACATAAATTAAATCTTAGTAGCCTATTTTATCCTATAAAATTGGTCACTATATTTATTTATCTATAAATATGTTAATTAAATAAATCATATTTATTTAATTTATTCTTTTCATACTTTAGTGGGCTTCTTAAGTGATCCACATTTATTTTGGGGTTTGACTCAAAAATCCCCAAATCAATTCAATTGATTCAATCCCAATTTAATCAATCCAATTGATTAATTTAATTTACTCCAATTGGGCTTCCTAATCAAATTAGGTCCAATTAAATAATCCAATTACTTAATTGAATAATTTAATTTAACTATTAAATTAAATAGAACCTTTATTTAATTAATTAATCAGTATTAATTAATTAATTTCCAACCATTGGATAAAATCTAAAATTAAAAATATTACTTTTCATAAAGATGTGTGACCCTCTTAGGTTCACTACTAAGCTAGTAGTGGGTTTGCAACATTTGCAATTTATGAATAACAATTATTCCAATTAATTAATTCAATTAATTAATCCGCTTGGAATCAACTCCTTAATTTCAAGAACCTCACTATCCATGAAAACACCTAGCAAGTAATCATGGCAAACTAGTTTTAGGTGAAATAGCGAGTAAACCTATTTCAGTTGCGAGTACCATACACGTACAGTCGTTTCGACAGCTAATCTCCTGATTGAATCTAAGGCATGGATTATAAGTCGAAACCCCAAATGATTCAATTGTTGTGATCTCATTTCAAGTTCTAATGATTCTTGATGAATCATAATTCATTCTGCCTTGGCCAAGGTCTTTGAATCACGAACTATGAAAACACAAGAGATTCTCTTGTTTAAAAAAAAAAACAAGTGTCGAATTCTATGTTGGCCACTGACAAACCTCCATGCACACCAGTGCAACACCCAACATACCCCCTTTGTGATTGTCAAACAATCAGAAGATATATCAAAGTGCTGCAGGATGCACACAAGGCTACCATCGTACCTCAAGTTTAAGAACTAGTCGTGTACTATCGCAACACAGAAATTCTTATTTCGACGGGCAAAGCCTCCAACTAAGAATTTCTTGCGGGCCATATTCGGCGTACTTGTTCCCTAACAAGCACCCACATATATGCACTTACATATCTATGCTAATACCAATGGAATGTGATATTCTCGTCTCACGAGCATGCATTATATGTACGAATCTTACTGAGCTATTTGATGTCCTATCTCAAAAAACTCTCGACTCGGAACTTATTTAAAACCAAAGCCTTAGAGGCATGTTCCATGATCACCATCATATGCGCGACCATGTCCAGTAGCTAAATTTGGTCTAAAGACTTTATCTAATGTGCAGAAATAAAAAATGCAAAACATAAGATAAAGAAAATGCCTTTTTATTAATATGATTCCCAATAAGATTGTCTTTACAAAAGCAAAAGAGTATAATAAACCCAATCTAATTGGGGCGTTGGGCATCCTACTCTAACAGCAAGAGCGAGGGACGAATCTACTTTCTGCCTTGTCGACGCTAGTAAGCTCTTTGGCACAGGGAACAACTTCATCACAGAGAAATCCAGTCATAAGAAGGCCCGCAAGAGTGTGCAGATCCCACAGTGATACAAATAATTCTCCAAGAAAAGTCAACAAAATGTTGGTTAGTGAACACTATGCCTCGCAAAATGCCTTAACTATGTCGGAGTTGCGATCATACGCGAACAATGAAGCATACACCGAGTTGTATATTTGTGCTGCAAGAAGCTTGTGCTCACACCGACTGAGGATGTCTTCAGTCCATTCTCAATATCCCTTGATGTAGTGAAACTCACCGATGAAGTGGATCGCATCCCCCACTTGGCATTGCCTTCAATGATACAGCGACCCAATGTTGGCAACGAAGTTGGCTCGTTTGATTGTTGATGATGAATTGCTTGCAAATCCCACACCTTGGAAGTCTTGCTTATAGTAATCTCCCTGGACCATTCCTCCAAGTAAAATGGATTCGTCAACCTTGGCTATTGCTGTGCGTTTTGACCAACAAGGGGATCGTGAACCATCAAAATTATGCCATTCTTCGTGGATTGATTTTCATCATCAAGGATCATCAAGTGTTGGACTCAATAAGAAGGAGAAATATATTTGAAATATACCATTACAGAAGCTGTTAAAGCACAAGCAAATAAGTGAGTTAACTTGATAGAAAGAAAATCAAGTATACGATAAATAAAGAAAAACTTGAAACATTTGACATAAAACTCGTTGCTGCAAAATTCCAAAGCAAATCAAGTTAAAAGTTGCTTTAAATTCTTGTTATCAATGCAAATATAAAAAGAATTTCTTTTACCAGCAAATTGTAAGGAGAAACAAAATTATGAGCTTAATATATATATATATATATATAAAGGGATTCTGAAACTTAGAAGCAACTTCTTTTCACCACTTCAACAAATCATTTAGAAATTTAATTGATAGGGAGCTCACTCAACAAGCGTAACTTCTAGGCCAATTAGGAACTCTGTGTTGAAGGTATTTTCAGAATCAGTGCCTACAAATTATATATATATATATATATATATAAACTTGGTGATCAGCATTAAAAAATGGGGGCGGGGAGGAAATCAAATTCAGAAACATGAAGAAAAATGAATCTTCTTTCTATCAATTCATCGAATACATGGCGAGGGGAATTACAAAGGGTATGGCATGAAGATGCAGTGTGTGAAGCTCACAAATTCAAACAAAAACAACAATGCAGAAACTTATTTTCTACTCACCCGAAATGAAAATATATATATATATATATACATGATTGTTGATATTATTCTTCAGGATAATCAATGACAAAAAGAGTCCGCAAGACCCTCCTTTTATAGAAGTAAGTTAATATTGTAAACAAAAAAGTTTCCATTTTCTGCAACTTGGAGATGAAGCAAGAAAAATGAAATTTTCCTTGATTGAATCATGGAAAGTATTGGTTATGGTCTACCAGAAATCCTTGGATGAATGATGAAGAAATATTGTGCATATTGAGCATGTTGTGTAAATGTCAAATTAGAAGGAAATTAGTATGGAAACTAGCCAAAGTTTTAGTATTTGCCAAAGTTTGCCGAATAAATCGTTCAGCCATTGGGAAACAAAGCAGATTTTAAATTGGAAGAGGAATCCAGTGCTTCAAGACCACAATACAACTTTTATGTGGGCCCAAGTTGATTAAAAAAAAGGAGAAAAAAATAGTAAGCAGAAGATCACCTATTTCGTACTTCAAGTGGCAAATGATAGAAATTTGATTCTACTTGACCCTTGAATGGCCTTTACTTGATGGGCCAAATTGGTTAGAAAGAAAAATGATAGAAATTGGGCTGTCAAAATCAAGGTTGAAAATTAGCCCACAATTTGTTGCTTTTTCAAATTCATGAGTCTACATGCAAAGCCCAATTACAATTAAAAAAAAAGGTTAAAAAATTATCGCGACTTATTCACTTCACGACGAATCGTGCGTGAACAAGTTTTGAGAGGACATTTGTAGGCAAATAAAATTTATAGTCAATTAAATGATGACACGTATAAAATATTATATTAAATATCAATTTTATATTTTCTAAATATGTTTTGAGAATTTAATCAAGTTTAATTTCTAAAGTAAATAGTAAATTAATTGATATTTTAATATATATTTTCGATTAATCAAATATTGCCAATTGTCAAATTTTAGTTCTTAGCAATCAAGATTGTATCTTGGAAATTATGGAAATAAATACCAATATTTTTGGTAATTTAAATAACATCTTGTGATTATGGCAGTAAACGCTCATCAAATCATGAAGGACCAATCAAATCGAGTCACTTATTTAAATAAAGATGGCAATAGCCCTTATCCTGCATATATAAATATAGGTAATCTCCAAAAAGTCAAACACAAGTTGTGAAAAAGAAATCCAAGCAAGAAAGGTGTTAAAGGAATTCTCTCAACTTAAGGAGATCGAGTTTGAGAAGATCCACGATGTTCAAGGCGAAAGTCAAGACATTCATCGTGGAGTATACTCAAGTGATAACATTTAATTTAAGATTAAGTTGTTAAACTCTTCAATTAATGTTATTAGAAATCCAATCCATATTGAAGGAGATTAAAGGGTCATTTTTATCAATAAGTTACCAAATTCACCAAGTCAACGTTCTTAAAGTTATAACGTTTAATTCAAAATCAAGGTGTTAAACCTTCGAATTAACGTTATTGAAGGACGAAATCAATTTGGAAGAGATCAAATCAGTGATTCTACCTCCAAAATTTCAAATCCAAAAGATATTGTGCTTGAAGAGAAGAATCAGATGAATTAGTTAGAGATTGTAATCGTTTAATTCTTTTGATAAATTAAAAATTCAATTTGTACTATTTTTCTTATTTGTTAATTTTTGCAGATAATAAAATTTGTGTTACAATGACACTTTAATCCTCCTCTCGCCCCAAATTTGATTATTTTAATACATTATCCCCCAAAGTAAACTTTAAGCACTTTGATTCTCTCCTAACCAAAATTTATTATAGCACTTCCTCCCTCCCCCAACGTCAATTTCAATTCAAATTTTCATCAGAATATTTTTCGTTAGCCGTCATCGTGTATTTTTTCCATATCTCTACATAAAAGTCAAAAAAATGCATCATAATCTTTTTTCTATTATTGTCAACGACATATGGTCATACTTTTGCTGTAAATAATATCGGTTGCAGTACTATTGATAAAATTACTACTAATATTTTCATAATAAATACCACTATTTGTTAATTGACAATAATAAAAAGATATTATGATGTATTTTTCTTGATTTTTGTGTGCAAAGATGAGAAAAAACATGTGGTGGTTGCTGATGAAACACATTTCAAAAAATTTGATTTGAAAAATAACATTGAGAGGCAAAGTGTTATAATAAATGTAAGTTGAGAGTAAATTTCTTAAAATTTAATTTTGGACATAAAATGTCTAAATAATTAAATTTGAGTTGATAAAGTATTTAAAATTTATTTTTAATAGGTAATGTGCTTAAATAATTAAATTTAGAGGGTGCACTTTATTTTTTAAAGTTTTATTTAAAACTCAGTATATAATTAAATGAAATAAATAAAAATAGGACGGGGAGTATAACACATGAAAAAGATGAAGATAAATTATAATGGGATAGCAAGCTAGTAGCTAGTCTATGTGTCATGTAATAAGTGCTGAATTTAGACGTATGGATTCAAATATATCCAACTTTGCCCGTACGAATGTTATATTACATTATTACTTCTCTTTGGATTCGGGGTCATTGTTGTAACTTGTGCACTTATGTCCACCAAACATTTGTTCTTTTAAGAAAACAGGACAATTATTATCTCTTGCATGTGAGACACTTGACAAGGCCATTTGTCATTTTAGGCAGTATGTTCACCGACGGATTGAGATAGTTCATTTCAATATTGTCAAAGTTAAAATTGAATTAAATCGATTGATTTAATCGGTTCAATCAAAAATTAAAAATTGATCCAATTTGATTAGATTTAAAAATTATTTTAATTAATTTGATCGGTCAAAATCGATCAATAATAGTCAAATCGGTCAACAATCGCCTAAAATCGATCAAAATTAATTTGATCGGTTTTAGTATTGTTTTTTAATTTTTAATTTTTAATTTTTATAAATATTTAAATTTGATATTTTGTTATATTTATGTGATTATTTGAATTTCGTGTTTTGTTATATGTGTTTTTATATTGCTATTGATTTATTTTTACATTTAAAATGTATTACATAACAATTAATCTATTATATTATTATTTTATATAATAAAATAATAAAATATAATTAATTTTTATTAAACCGGTTCGACCGCTGGTTGAACCGGTCCGACTGGCTGAACCGCTAATTTTAACAAAATCGATTTTATCACCGATCTAATTATAAAAACATTGGTTCATTCTATATATGCGGGTAGTATGTTGACCCGACCGATTGAGATAGTTCATTCTGTATATGCTCGGCCCGAAGATATAGAGAGAGCTGAGTTTGAGTTAGGTTTGGTTTGTATTCAAGTCTCAATCGGTTAAAGTTTTAAAGAATTTATATTCAAACTCGTCTCAAATTTTGATTTGATAGATAAATTCGTTAAATCTATTTTATTATTTAAAAAATTAAAAATTATATTTATAAAACTATTATTATTAAAACTTTTTAAAAAATATATTTTTCTAATTATAATATTATATAAATATATATAATATTTAAAAAAAAATCGAGTCTTAATCAGTCAGATCTAAAAATGACAAATTCAAAATTCGATCCAAACCTGCTTATACTATTAAAATCTACCCTATTTAAAGTAAATTTGTGTCGAGTTCAGGTTTTATCGAATTCATTGCCAATTGTATATTATGTTATACGGATGAAAGGCAAAATGCAATTTTTGTCATTAAATTTTTGCTAAAGGTATACAAAGGTCACTCACATTTAGAGAGGAATAATTCATCATTCAAATTGAAAAAAAAATAGCACTTTTAGTCCAAACTTATGGGCTAGCTAACGAAATAGAGTCAAGATTAGGATCATTGCAGATGCGTCTCCCTCTTCTGTTAAGATTTCATGCTCGAAATCTTCACAGTTTGTCTAGAGTGGCGGCTATCATTGATTACGGCTTGAACGGAGCCTGTCCGACGGAACCAATGCACCACCATTGCTCCTCCTCCGCAATATACATTGTTGTAACAAGCTCAATGAAGAACTGTGATTCTCATCGGATTCTTGAAAACTTAATTCGAATGCACTTAATGTGGAGTCCATATTCTGTGAGGAACAACATCCATCCTCACCCTACACATAATCACCATGTAACACATCATTTCAAAAATATATAGAAATTTTTTTGTTTCCAATTTTTGCATGACAAATTAGTGAAGATTCACAGAGAAAAAGGATTGATCAGTTTGAATATTTAAACAAAACAAAAAAGAAAGACAATATTATTACCTCGAGTTGGGTTGTCGCGGGTTCTCTTTGAGGAGGAAAAAGAAACATTCTCTTCACTGCTAGAAGAGCTAGCCATTGGGGTGGGTGGGGGACGAATTGGAACTAGAGATCGACCACTGCATTACTTGATTCTCTCTGGCATCCTCCTCCTCCTCTTCACTAAAATCATCACTATCACTGTAATATTCCCAATTTTCACTCTCTCGAGAATCATAGCCATCTTCAATTCCACGCTCGAAGCTCCTCAAATTTTCCCCCATCATCAACGCAAGCATGGCAGACTGAAACAGTAGGCTCGAGCTTTGGTTCGACGACCTTCCACGGCGTGGGGGAGTGGCAGACGTGGCAGAGGAGGGTGCGGGAGAGTTTTGCCGCCCCTTCTTGGATATTGATCTATTTCTTCTGTCCCACTGACTTCACTCCATTAGCTAACCGTTAAATTTGGACTAAAAGTACTATTTTTTTTTTCAATTTGAGTGATGAATTGTGCGTCTCCTAAAAACATGAGTAACTTTTGTATACCTAGAGAGAAAAATGTATGACTAAAATTGTACTTTGCCCCACGGATGTGGATACTAAAATATAAATATGATATGACACATATATATGTATGTTAATTTTTAAAAAATATAAGATACAATACGAGCTGGATATGATTATATGCACGCATATTATAGATATACATATTTACAATTAATAAATACATATATAATGGATAATGACATTAAAAAAATATTGGACCACTAGTTCAAATTTATTGTTGCTTCTTCTTTAACTTTGTCCAAATGTTTTGTTTATACACAAAGATGTATGATTTTTCATATATAGTAAAATATATTATTTTTTCTCTTATTTTTAAATATTTCAAAAAATATATATGATGCATATCACTAAAGTCACCATCGGTAAAATATATATGATGTATATGCATATATTTAATATACACAAAGATCTATTTGTTCTCTTTTTTTCTCTTATTATCTTATTTTCCGTTGCTAAAGTCGCCGCAATAAGATCGTCGTAAAAAAATTTGACGACAAAAATTCGACTAAGGTCACAAATTTTAGCGATGATCATTTTCGTCGCAAAAATTCAAAAGTTTATTGCTAAATATTCACTTAGCGATGAAATCCGTAAGAAATTTCGTCGCTAAAATATATATAAAAAAAAATAAATACTTAATATTTAACGACGAAATTTGCATCATTCGTCGCTAAACTTAATGACGAAAAACTACAATTTGCCACTAAATTAATAATATTTTCAAAAAAATATGAAATAATTTTAGCTATGAAATTTGATATTTCGTCGCGAACCTTTATGACGAATATGAACAATTCGTCGCGAAACTTAGCGACGAAAATCAAAAGTCATCACTAAATTAATAAGATTTTCAAAAAAATCTGAAAAACTTTTAGCGGCGAATGTCGAAAATTCATCGCTAAGTTAATAAAATATTTAAAAAATAGAAAAATGTTAGCCACGAATTCTGGAACTTCATCGCTAAAATTAGTTTTTTTTTAAATATTTTGTTTATTTCAATCTCTTTATCCTGTTTTAAACAACAAATCCACAACCTGTTTAACACAACTATTCACAAATATTCAACAATCCCCACAACCATTCACAAGGCATTTTTCATTCCAACAATCTAAACATTAACTAAAAGATATTTTATTAAAAAACTCATCGTAAATTAAAGAAAATATTATATACACAAATCATACAAATGAATCATGAAACAAACCATTATAAAAGTTAACATTAAAAGTAAAATATCTTCATATACAAATTAGACAGAAGTCTAATATACCTAAATGAGAATCAAAATAAGAATCTTCAGGTGCTTTTCCAGCCATGACTGCAGAATAACAAACAAAAAATGTAATTAGAATTAAATGAACACTTATTAAATATAATTGTATATATCAAAACAACAGCAACAACTTATATGAATAACATTGATATAACAATTAATCCATTAAAAAAAGTTATGAAATATTTACACAAAACTAAGTTTGAGGCAGTGGAGGTTGGGGTGGAGCAGAGGAGGATGGCTACTGCTGGCTCAACGACTATATCACTTACGATACATCGGAGACACCTTCTAAAAAAACTACAAAATCATGGCTTGTTGTGACTCCATGAGATGTATTCTGTCTTTATAAACTAGTAGCTCAGTCCTGGTATCTGCAAGTTCAGTACTAGTGTCTGCTAGCTCGATCCTCATGTCTGCTAGCTCATACTGTGTCATATGAAGCTAATCTCTAATTGTTGCATTGGTCGGTCTAGATGATGTAGTATTAGAAGTAGTCAACCTGAGAGGTTTGAGCTTATTTCCAAGCCCATGCACGTACCCCGAACATGTACCGAGGACCTGATCACACACTCTATCTGCAATTTGTATATTGTCTAAAGCATGAGCATCGTCCCTGGTATCAATGTGAGCCTGTGACTTTCGGTGCTCCTCTCGAAGTTGCATCATCTCATCCTAAAATTAATAAATATTAACATATTTAGCTTCAAATAAATTAAAAAGAAACAATTAAATGAGTTAATTACTTACATATGCGCTCTGAGCTCTATCTCCTACCCAGCCCTTCGTAGTGTTGTAGTGAGTTTCATTAAAAAAGATAATCCAGTCTTTTCTACTAGTTCCATCAGTCTAGAAATAACATATGTCATGTTACTTAACGAATAAAGTAATTATTTAAATGAAACTTAAGAGTTTATATACTTACACCATCATAACTATACTACAGAAAGCACTTTGAACCTCTGCGATGATTATAAGACAACTTTGCTCGATTTGTAGAGTTCATCGCTGACCGTTTCTGTAAAAACAAGTTAAAGCAGTAAACATCATAAGATTAAATTAATAAATATAAGATTTTATTAAATAAATTAGCTAAAACTTATAATTAAATTTACCTTAAACTCATCTGACTTTAATAATGTGCACATATACTCCCAATCCATCTGAGTCTCACAGAAATCATGAGGCATATGTTTTAATCGCTCCTCCCAAGGTAGGGCTGTGAGACTTTTGTAGTGTTTATGCATCTTCTAGTAGTTGTCTCTGTATCGAGCACTTATTAGCCTAGCGGTCTCTTTCTTAACTAACTCTGGTCCTGTGCCAAAGTTTACAGTAAACATAGCTTACAAAAAAATTGTATGCTAACATTTAATATATCAAAGAGAAAGTAAACCGACAAATAAGATAGTTAATTATACTACCGACCGATCAAATATAGCCTCTTCAGCTCCTTTGTAATGTGCCTCCAATCAGCAACTTATAATGGTGCAAACTTCTTCACTACTACACCGAGCTCTGTCATAAAGGAGGATGCATGCTGTCCTTCAGGACGATCATCAGATTTGCGAAATGTGACTGGTATCCTCCCCATTTCCTCTATATAATATCTGAGTTTGTTACCATGTACGGCTCTCATATCTCGATATTGCCTCTGCATAGAAGCTGCAATAGTAAAAAATGTGTTAGATTATTGTTCAACATAATTATTAAATAATGATAATATAAAATAAGTTAAAAATAAAACAAACTATCGGATGTACCCTTCTCCATCGAAATGTCAAAAGTAGCTCAATCAATAATGGGTTACTCCTCAATCCTTTTAAGAGGCATACTTGTAAAAAACAAACATATGGTTAAAAGATAATATAAATAAGATTATTTATGAACTTTACTAACAAATTAGGAATACTATTAATCTATTTAAAATTCTTACTGAAGCAGAACTCGAAGGAGTTACTATATTAGAGAGTGGTTAGAGGGTGCAAATAACTACTAGCGAATGATTGAAAAAATAATAATTAGTAAACACAATTAAAAAATATAAATATCAGACTTGAAATAATAATTATTAACATTCACAATTAACAATAACAAAGGAATGAAATAAATTTAGAGATAAAGCAAATGATAAAATAATTTAAAAAAAAGAATCCAAACATGCCTATTAGATTTCTATTATTTTCTTATGAGAAGTTTATAGAATGAAGTAAAATAAAAGTTGATAGTTCATACCATTAGTCACTACCATCATCATATATTTGCTCTTCTCCCTCACTATCTAACTGAGTGTTTTTGTCTTCATCATTATAAAATTATGCATGTTCTCAGAGAACTTGCTTGTGTATCCAACAATTCTATATACTGAGGTTGAATGTCTAGTCTGCAAAGATCTGAAATTTTTAAATCTTTACGAATACTTAAGCTTATCTCATGATGAAATCTCTTGATTAGGCTTATTGTTGGATGAATTTTTAAATTCATGTTCCTCGCTATTTTCGTCTTCCTTTTCGATTACTTCATATATTTCTCGATGCTGCACCTTTTACACAACTTTTCATCTTCCTCCATGCTTTATATCATCCAAGTAATAAACTTGTCTTACCTGAGTTGCCAAAATGAATGGATCATCCTCATACCATGTCTTAGACGTGTCAATACATACATTTTTTTTAGGGTTACATGACTGAACTCTTGCACGACTGATTTCTTTTTGGGGTTATACTGGAACCAATCACACCAAAATAAATGTACCTTATATCCAAACGTGTAAAAAATTAAAACAACATCCTTCAAAACTCCCAAAAAATCTAAGTTATCACCTTCGTCGGATGATGGTATACTAACCCACTATTTTAAGTAGTTCGACGAGTATCACGAGATAGTGTATGGTATCGAACGCCATTAACAATACAAGCATTATATAGTCGAACTTCAACATCAGGTCCCAATGCTAGAGAGTATAGTTCATATGTAGCCTTCGAATTTTTTTTGATTTCTTAGCCTAATTATTTTGAACCACTGCGGAAATTGCTCCTCGTGATATTGTAGAATGCAGGAAGAAGGATTTCTCGACAAAAGAATTTGCAAATGTTCATTGCACACAAATATATTTAACTATTATGAACTCAATCAAAATTATAAAAAAATAGAATATAATTTAAAATCTTACTTTCTATATCGGTCGACTTTTTGTAATTATTGAGAATATACCAATGTGCTTTCTTACGTAAAGCAAGAGGCAATTTATGATTTCATTAGCTGCCCATTGCTCTTACTTGTTGATTGAAAATAAGGTGAATAAAATGGGTTGAGTAGCATCTTTATTATGTTCTATTCTAGTAAATCTTGTTTCAATTTGGCTCATATACAAAGATGAGAAAGTCAATGTTTCATTGACAACATATCCCTCTGCAATAGATCCCTCTAGTCTTTCCATATTGCGAACATACTTCTTGAGTATTCCCAAATACCTTTCAAATTGGTACATCTATCGTGATGAAACAGGTCCAACTAATATGGCCTCGCGGGGTAATGAATTACCAAGTGAACCATAATGTCAAAAAATGCCGGAGAAAATATTATTTCCATCTTGCACAAAATGAATACTATGTTCTCCTCCATTTTTCTTAAGTCTGCAACATGTAAAGTTGTTGAAGTGAGTTTTTTGAAAAAGTTATATAGCTCAACAATTGTGCCACATATCCTTTGGCAAAAACTTTCTTATAGCGATTAGAAGTAATCTTTGTAAAAGGACATGATAGTCATGTGTCTTCAAGCCATATAACTTTCCATCATTCACATTCACATTCCTTGAGATATTTACGGCATAACCATCGGGGAACTTCACAAATTTTAAAAACTGACAAAATTTACGCCTTTCTTCTAAAGTGAATGTGTAACTTGCATGTGGCTTATTGACTCTGTCCCCAATCTTCTTCAGATGCAATTCACTCCTTATACCCATTTCTTGCATGTCTAACCGAGCTTTGACTGTGTCCTTCGACTTCCCATCTATACTCAATAATGTGCCAACCAGAGCATCATAAATGTTTTTTTTAATGTGCATAACATCCACATTATGCCTCAACTTCAGGTCTGACCAATACTCTAACTCAAAGAAAATTAACTTTTTAACCCAATTCGTATCACCAACTGACCATCTTCTTTTGCCGATTACTGTAGGATCTTTACCAAAGGTCACTTCATGTAGCGCATCTAACTGAGTTAAAATCTGACTACCACTAAAGGTTTGTGGTGGACCTTCACTTTCAAACTTTCCATTGAAGCTCTTATTTTTACGCCATGAGTGCTTATCATGTAGGAACCGACAATGGCCTGTGTAACATATTTTACTGCGCAATCTTTGACTCACAGTATCTTCAAGACATGCAGGACATGCATTATAACCCTTAGTACTCCAACCAGACACTGTCCCATATGCTGGGAAGTCATGAATTGTCCATATAACTGCAACATGTAATCAAAATATTCGTTCAGTAGTTGCATCATGTGCTTCTATCCCTCACTCTATAACTCCTTCAATTCATTGATTAAGGGATGCAAATACATATCTATCTCTTTTCCAGGTGCCTTAGGGCCAGGAATAAAAGAGACATAATCATGTACGATGGTTTCATCATTTTTCATGGGGAAAAATTATACGGTACAAGTAAAAATGGCCACATACTGTAAGCATTTGACATGTTTCTAAATGGATTAAAACCATTAATTGCCAAGCCCAAACGAGCATTTCTAGGATTATCTGCAAATATTCCATGCAATTTGTCAAACCCTTTTCACGCTTCAGCATCAGCTGGGTGTCTCAGTACCCTATATGTTTCAACCATTTTTTCTTTATGCCATCTCATATCTCTTGCTATATGTTTTGATAAAAATAACCACTTCAGTCTTCATTTCTTATTCACCTCATCATACTTAAATCGGGACTCCTTACACGTCGGACATGTATCTTTGCCCTTGTGTTCATCTCAAAATAAGATGCAATCATTTTTACAAGCATGTATAGACTCATATCCTAACCCTAACTTTCTTAACATTTTCTTAGCTTCGTAATGAAAGCTTGGAATTGCATTTGGTTTTGGAAATGCTTCTCGCAACAATTGAAGCAACATATTAAATGACTTATTGATCTAACCATTCAATACCTTCATATGCATTAATTTTACTAAGAAACTAAATGCAAAAAAATTAGTACAACCAGAATATAACTCTCGATGTGCTTTTTCAAACATTGATATATAACTTTCTCCCAACTCCTCCGCAGATGGGTTCTCATTATTATCCTCCTGTCGAACCCCACTACTACCAACAACTTCAGCATCCCTTAAGTTATTTAACATGTCAAAGAAAGTGTTATCTTCTTCATCATCACTGACATGTTCAACTTTATTAACGAGACCTATATCAACAATTGGTGTAGTAACTTCTCCATGAAAAGTCTACACTTTGTATAACTTAGAAATCCCCCATCTATAAAGGTGTCCTCGAACGTAATTCAAATTAAATTGATATAAATTTCTACACCTTCGACAATGACAACAATCTTCGATAACCCAAAGGTTGATATATAATTCTTTGCTACGTCCAAAAATTATTTAAACTATTTATGTATTACATACTTTGGATATTGGACATAATATAATGTGATTTAAGTGTTATAATACAAGGTCCATATGTGCATATGATTTTAGAAATGCAAACTAGATAATCATTTAAGAATCGGATGTCAATCGGTTTGGAGATCGAATGAACCGACATAGGAATTACCTATGGAAATGAATGGTGACTAAGATAGGTTGCAACCAAATAAGAATATGTGAGACACATAAGATTAGGGCTGCACGATAAGGAATAAAATCAGATTATACCATTACATGCCACCTTAAGCTTTACCACCTCATACTTTCTTATTAAGTTTAAGCTAACATCTCAAGCTAACACCTAAAACCCTTCACCCTTAGGCCACGACCAGACCTTCATTTCAGCCATTTTCATCTTTCAAACACACATCTTAAGGTATCCAAGTGCTCCAAATTGATTCCAATTTGAAATAAAAGCAAGAAAAAAAAAAGGAGAAGTGATTACCATCAAGTTTAACCTCAAAATTTGCATAGGTAGCACTTATCTATGGTTTTGCCTTTGGTTTTCAGATTATTATGAATGGTTTTATTATTTACTAAGCTTTAAATATCTCTTATAAAAGAGTTAGGAAGTTTTTAGTTAGACTTTGGTGCACAAAGAAAGGATTTTTGATGACAAACACTTAATAGGAAATACTTGTGGCAGAAACTGTCACCTGACTGTTTTCTTGTGTTTTAGGCTTCAAAAGTGTATGGTATGTTAAATAAAACCTATAATTATCATCATATACATGTTTATATATGGGTTAAGAGTATTGTAATAAATTTTCATTGGTTAGAAATTGAAATAGGGCATGATATTGAAGAGATGCTCAAAACTGTTACCATCGAATTTCAGATTCTGTCCTATGTGAAGTGGACTAGTTTTACAGTATTAAATCCATTAGTTTTGGCAAGGACACGACCTGGTTGTCTCTTTTTATATGTTATATAAGTGTGGTGAAACTTTTGGAGTGATTGAATATACTTAAGGGTGCCAAAACCGTTAATGTCATGAAGTGCGTAAAACTGTCACGGTAGGAAAAATCTGTTTCAGTATGCTGTGAAAGGAGCTGAACTTGGGAAGCTATATCCATGAGTTTTAGCCATTACATGATATGGTTACATTATTTTTTATGTTAGATAAGTGTGATAAAAATTGTGGATTGAATGAATATGTCTAAAGGTGTCAAAATCATCATGCAAATTAATATGCCAGTAAGAAAATGTGAAGTGGTTAAGCATTCATGTTTATTAATGGCATGCATTGCTCCCACTTCTCCTTCTACTCTTTGGTAAGGGCCCTATCCCATTCAAAAACATGCACTTATTTGTGGTTTTATAAGTATGACCACTTTATTTCATGTACGTAAACATTTTGGCAGCATTTCCCTATAGTTCTCCAAATACACATATTACAGTGTACCCGAAGAACAAAGGAAGATACGAGACAAATAACATACTAATAGAACCACAATTAAGTACACGTTCTCAAACTATCCAAATTGGACAATTCAGAATTTAACATCAAATTTTAAAATCATTCAAGATTTTAAAATTTTTTGATGCTAAATTCCAAACGGGGTCTAAGGTTTGTGAATGCATATGCAAAAATAAAAAATGTATTACATAATAATTGGTTTATTATATTATCAAGATTGGTTGAACCGCTAATTATTAACAAGACTGATTTCATCATCGATCCGATTATGAAAATACTACTCCTTATCACTAGCAAACACAAACAACTACTACATTATTATTGATAAAAACCCTTTAAACCCTTTGAACCTATGTGGGAACTCAGAACCAGTAATAAATTTTAAAGTCGTGCTAATTGATGGGAGTATGGGATATAATTGAATATGTTCACATCTGGAAGTGTGAGATAAATTGAGTCAATTTATGAGTAGTTCGAGAGCTTTTATTTTATTTTTATTTAAAATTTATTTTATAAATTAATAATGGTTGTGCTAATAATAATAATATTATTATTATTGTTAACACTAATAGTGATAATAAAATAAGTGTATATTATCATAATAATATTTTATTATCATAAAAATGATAATGAATTTAAATTACAATTTAATACTTGGATGAATGTCAGTTTGTCCCCTCATCTATGTGCTTGTAACACTTTGCTCCCTCCAACTAAGAAAATATAATATATTTTTTAATTTTAAGATCTCTTTAATATATTTGGGAAAATATTGAAGTTAAAATATGAAAACATAAAATTTTACATTAACTTAAATATATAAAGCAATTAATTTATATTAGACCAACTCTAAAATTATATATTTTGGATTTTATATTAAACTCATATTTTTTATGTAATAAATTAACTTTATTGTTAATTTTAGTATATAATTTTTATTAAAAAAACTTGAAAGACCTTCAAGCAAAATGTTAAATTTATCAAAAATCATCATAGGTAGGTAGTTAAAGAATACTTTGGGAGATGATACAACTATTGTAAATTCAAGAGATGGGATTCCTCCTCACAAAAAAATTAAAGTCGTTTGATTGGTGCGACTATCTATCAAAAATAAAATTCAACAAAGTACATGGGTTATAATAACCCCCTTAAGTTTGTCAATGATTGGATGATTTGAATCCCCAAGTCTTTTTCCCATCTTTTATCCAAATACACTGAAATTGACTTGAAGATTGGCATTATAATAACAAATAAAAAACTACGTACAAATAGCATACGCAACTAGGAATCACGATCTAATTTTCATGGAAGAGATACATAATCATTTATTCTTTTATCACAATTATTGGAAGAAATCAAAATCACATAAACTATATATAATAATTAATTCAAATCAAGAATCAGCGTAGCATATTCATGGAATGTACCAGACGGCGGCTGCTCGCGGTGGCTGCCCGCGGCGGTAGTGGTAGCTGTGGAAGAGGATAGATAGGTGGAGCAGGGGTTGTGGTTGCGGAGTGATGGTGGCTGGCGGTGGAGGAAGGTGATATACTAGGAGGCTACTACGCGGGTTAATGGTAGTGGCGGTGGAACAACACAGAGACGACAGATCAGAGGTCAATGAGCCATGTCTTTGGGAGCGATGGTGGCAGCCGAGAAAAGGGCTATACTAGGCTGCTGTTGCGCAGGGCGGTGGCGGTGGCAGTGGAAGATGATGGAGGTGGTGTCATGCTAGGGGAAAGAGAAAGAGAGATAAAGGTTTCAATCGAGGAATAAAGAAAAAAGGGGAAAGATAAAACCGATATGTTAGTGACGAATCAAAGACGCACATCGCTAACATACATGTTAGTGATGAATTTTTTGAAAGTCATCGCTAATATATTTGTTAAAAATAAAAATTAAATAACACTTAGCGACGACATATAGGCACATCATCGCTAACATATATGTTAGCGATGACTTACGATTTCTAAACGTCATCGCTAAAACAAGAAAAATTTAAAAAATAAAAATTAAATCACTCTTAGCGACATTAATAGGAATGTCATCGCTAAGTTTCAAAATAGCGACGGAATGTAAAAATCATCGCAAAATGCTACGAAAACAAAAATAATTTTTTTTTAATGTTAGCAACAAAATTTACTATCGTTGTCGCTAAAATAGGAAAACAAATATAAATTATTTTTTTTTAAAGTTAGCGACGATACTTCCCCCAAATTGCCGCTAACATACAATTTTAGCGATGATATCCAACACATTTCGTTGCTAACTGAAAAATTTAATAAATGTAAATTTAAAGTTAGCGATGATGTATTCATATCATCGCTAACATTTTGATCATACTTAGTAATGGTTTTTGATTGATTCGTCGCTATAAGTTATCTTAGCGATGAAAATACGTTGTTGTCGCTAAAATATCGTCTCTATTTTCTCTTTTTCCTGTAGTATACCCACATCTATATTTGGAGAGTATCCGATACTGCACTACTTTTAAAGTATTCGTGCATCAGAGATTTTAGAAATAGGGTGGGTTTGGCTAAATGCAAAAATTATCAACTTTTAAGACAATTTGGGAGCTATCCTACACCATCTCTCCCTAAAAAATATGAGACTTATGATGTATAGATATAGATACAATAATGATAGGAATACAATATCTTATGGATACAACAAAAGGGGGATTCTAGTAGGATACAATAAGATAGAGGTGTAATTATTGAAATATATATATATATGTGTGTGTGTGTGTCTATGTGTAAAGACATAAATTCTGAGGCACCTTAATTCACAAATAAAATTTGCATAAAAGAATACATACACTAACATGATTATTGTCAATTCTCAAAATGCAAGTAACATATAAAACTATATACTAACTAAAAGTATTAGAAGTACCCACTATGGGTTATTTGTTAGATTAGTGCTCGGTGAGCTAATTAGACTGACTGTATACTACTCTTGTATGAGAGAACTTTTTCAATCAATGTCAACAAAAATAGGTAATTCTTCATCTTTATTGACTTTGCTTTAATTTAAATGAAGTCTCTATACCATACATAGCTATGGACATTGTTGCACATATGATGGCGATTGTGGATTAGTGTCTTTATGGCTTTGGCCTTAAAATATTTCAAATCAAGGATCATTGAGATGAGATATTAATGATCCTATTGAAACTTGCGTATACGATGCAGGCTCGCAAGGAGGGTGCCTCATTCCATGAATATTTGTGTAGATATACTAGTGCATGCAGGTGCTTGTTAGGAAACAAGTACATTGAACAACCACATCAGAAAATTCCTAATTAGAATCAATATTGCCAAATATGAAATTTTCACGTTATGATAGTATAAGATTAGTCCTTTGACTTGAGCCACCATGGTAATCTTATATGTACTTTATTATACTTTAATTTATTCTCTAATTACAGGATAATCACAAGAGGGAAATAAATGAATTTTCTATGTTTTTTTTATAGTACTTGACTTGAAAATTGTAAGAAAGTTAAAATATAATTTTTTAATTTCATCATGGAGTCAAGTGATTAGAAATTTCTTTCTTCATAAAAGCCATGTGTATTTAGGCATGCAACCATACCCCTTTATTAATCATAAAAAATTATGTATTCTTGTACAAGTTTAAAACAAGTAAATAAGGAGTACTTAGTCCCTCTTACACTAGTAAGCTCAAAAATACATAAGGAGTACTTAGTCCCTCTTACACTAGTAAGCTCAAAAATAAATAAGAAGTACTACACTTTTATATATTTTGAAATTTAAAGAAAGCTAATACTAACCTATCTTGTCTAATCATATATCTGATCAATCCATTCAGTTGTGTTAAATATAGAACCACACTTTCTTTGGTGTCACAAGCTTTCTTAGCGAGCTAGTCCACCGTTTGATTTGCTTTCCTGTAGATATGTGATGATTCAATTTCCATAGTTCTTGTATATTAAGTAATCTTACTGTGGAGATCTCTTATTTTCTAGGTGTTAAGTACCCCTTGAAGGATATGGAGAGTTGTCATTGAGTCTGTCTCAACCTATACTTTATGATATCCAATTTGTTGACAATTCAGGCCCTTTGCTATTGTGAACATATCTACAAAATTGGTAGAATTGTAATCCAAAAATTCAAAAAAGCTAACTAAAACATTACCATTGTGGTCCCGAATCAATTCTTTCGCTCTAAAAGGCCTCGGTGTTAGAATAGTGCTTGACCAGCTAATTAGTGGCCACTATTATACTCTTGTAATATATTTTCTTTTTCGATTAAACATTAACAAAAGATAATTTTTAACTTAGATTCATGTTATTAGAATTAGATGAAGTTCTTAAATCAAATATGACTATGGGACATGGTTGTGTATAGGAGGGTGGTTATGAAACATGTCTACAGTCGTGATTTTAAACTAGTTCCAAGTCGAGGGATTTTTTAAGATAGGACATTAACTAGCCCATTTAAGACTTGCACATAGACACAGTGTTATGACACTAGTGCATATATGTGGGTGCTTGTTGGAAAATAAGTTCACTAAACAATCTCACTAGAAATTCTCAAGGAAATATGATTGTCGAATGGAAAGTTTCCAATCATTACAATAGTGAATGATATAGTCCTTTGATTTGAGGCACCATTGAAATCTCATTCTCAACAAGATTTATTCTCTGATTGCATGACAATTATAAAGGGGATATTTTAGGTGCATTATCTTTGTTAATAGAGATTAATGAGTGATCAACAAAGAATATGTCACCTATCACATGAATAGGCGAATCTTTAATAATTTTATTGTACTTGATTTTAAAATCCATGGTCATGGTTAGGATGAGTAATTAGGAAATGGGTTTCCTAATTAGCATCAACGAATCAATATGCTAGGAATGTTTTCATATAATTGAACTATTAAGGTTTTGACTAATAATCCACACGCTAAGCTCAATTAGGAGATTGGTTGATATAAGAATTGAACTTGAATAGTATTTGTATTGAAGGGTTTGCCACCTTTACCTATGTCTAGG
This sequence comes from Paulownia fortunei, assembly GCA_019321725.1. Taxonomy (NCBI): domain Eukaryota; kingdom Viridiplantae; phylum Streptophyta; class Magnoliopsida; order Lamiales; family Paulowniaceae; genus Paulownia; species Paulownia fortunei. Next base: position 12,834,723 of record CM033112.1, read on the forward strand.
TCTTTATTGTGTGTTGCTAGACGCTAACCATGATTTGTAAGGTTCTTTGAATTAACTGATTTTCTAAAATGATTAATTAATTTGATTATTTAATCAAGAATAATTAAATTAAATATTCAACTAAATCACAAGAGTTGTAAGCCTACTACTAGCATATGGGTAAACCTAAGGGGTCACACACTTACTCGGAGAAGCTCATTTCATGTTTAAGTAGGTAATTCAAGAGCTGGATTATATTTAATTAATAGAGAAATATAGTTTAATCAATTCAAGTATTGAATCAATCTAATTGGTTAATTAGATTAATTAATTAACCTAATTGGATTAGGTGGCCCATCATAGAACAAGTAATTAATTGCTTGGAATAATTAATTATGGGATTTTATAATTTATTGGTGAATTAGTTTAATTGATTAGATCAATTAAATTGGGTCCAATTATTTTAGACCAAGGCCCATTGAGTATTGGCTTGTAGGAAGCCTATGAGGAATTCAATTAAGAAATAAATCATAAGATTAACTAAGAGATTAAGTCTTTGATTAGAAATAAAGACTTACCATAACTTTTTAACTTGGAATCCGAGGTGTGGATATACTTAGAGAATCAACACTTGGGGATCTTGGTGAATTCAACCAGCCATCGTGTTTGGAGATTAACAATATTTTGAAAAAGTTTTAGAGTGTTCTTCGTTATTCAATCCAGGCATAAATTATTTATCCCTCAAATTTATTTAGGGTACCAATCATAGTTGATCGATCAAATGGCAACGGATCCAGGACACCCATCTATGTATTTGATGCATGTTTAAAATTTTAGATTTCACTGCACTCGAGGTCCCGTAGTATTGCAAACCCAACAATGGTATTAGAGCCTGAGTTAAAGCATGATTGATATCCACTACTTTAATTTTCATGTAAAAGTGTGCATTTTAAATTATCCTTAACATGAGATAAAATAGTTTATATGATTTATATGTTTGTGATTTATGTTTTAAAGTGTAAATCTTGAATTTTGGATCAAAAACCAAAATAGCCAGTCACTATTATGCAACTGGCATCGTGGAGCTGGCTTACAGAAGCCTTGGCCCGGCGATACAATCAAAAATAGTTCCAAAGCACCGCATACTGATCACTCGACACCACGGTGGCGCAACGACACATGTATTGGGTGCCGTGACGCCATTAAGTCTGGTACCTCATTTCGATTTTTCTCAATCTTTCAAAATTTTAAAATCTATTTCAGAATTAAATTGTTAATTCTGAAAGTATAAAATTATTTTATTTGAAAATTTAAAATTATGAATCTCAAATTTTAAAATCGACACATAAAAAGAATAGTAAATTTACATGTTTTTTATCATTGTGCGATGATTATAGTTAAGCATATTGTGAATGGATGATCCTGGAGCCATGACAAATGCAATTGGATTTATTTCATATGTATTATTTGAATTTTGGATTTTAATTAAAGCAAGGTTTGTGAGTCTCTTTCTCTAATTTTCTCATTGTATTTTCTATCTCCTTCCTATGTATATTCCTTTGGACTTGATCCAAGGTTTCTTATAGGATAGTAATTTTAATGAGTATAGCATTGTTGGTGAGGTTTGTTTTTATCATATGGCCACATATTATTGGGGTGTATGATAAAGTCAATTGGACTTTAAGCCCACTAGGTAATTAGTTTTCCCTGAAGTTCCATCATAAGGGTGATGGAATTCGAATAAAATAATAAGAGATATTTCTAGAAAAAGACCTTATTATAAATAAATGTTTAAATCGAATGAATGCTTATTTTTTTACTTTTTATTATTTTTTAGAAATAATGGCTAAAAATTGCATCCATCTTGAACACCAACAAACTCACTAGTTTTAATTTTGTTTATTGGCTGAGGAACCTTTGAATTCTCTTGTAATAAAAAAATAGGGCTTACATCCTTTATGTTGTGCCACTATCAAAACCTCTGGCGTATACCACCGAAGATCTTGTTGAACATCATAAATAAGTGAACAACGATGTGCAAGCTAGGTGCTACATGTTAGCATCTATGTCGAATGGACTTCAAAGACAACATTAGGGTATGACACATGCTGTCGATATCCTGCTTCACCTATAAAAGTTGTATGGTTGAACACACGAGGCAAGTAAGATACTCTTTCTCAAAGGAGCTTTACAGATGTTGTATGGTTGAGGCTCTTCGATTTATCAAAATGGACTAAAGATGATAGGCCTCATTGAAAGACTTGAGTCATTGGAAGTCATTATGGACAATGAACTCTACTTGGGTTTGGTTTTGCAGTCTCTGGTTGATTCATTTAACTCCTTCATGGTTAACTTCAACGTGCACAAGATGGAGACTAGTCTCCCCAAGCTTGTTAACATATTGAAGACGACAGAGTCCACCATTAAAAAGGACAAGCCTGTCATGGTTATTAGATCTTCATACTAATCGAAGACTACCAAGTCTGAGAAAGGGAAGCGGAAGCATGCCTCGAAGAAGAAAAAGCTAAAGGCAAATGGTGGAGTTAAGAAAGGTTCCAATGCCAATGACAAATACCACTATTGCGGTAAGCTGGGGCATTGGAGAAGAAACTACAAGGAGTACCTTGCATCTCACCAGAAAGGTCTTGGTATGTCCTTTATTGAAGTTAACCTTTCAGTTAATGATACTTCTTGGATACTAAATACCAGTTGTAGATCTCATTTATGCAATAACTCGCAAGTGATGACAAGAAAGGTTAGGAGATTTGATAATCAATACCGTGCGAGAGCTTTAAAATTAAGTTTAATGATTAAGAACGCTGTATAAAATAAAATGAATTATATAATGTCATATCAATGCAAAGAGCATGAAATTAATATGTAATGCATGAATCATATCTGACCATGTGAGTAGTAAGAGGCTCGGGTATCACATCCTCTCCTCCTTATAAAAATTTTATCTCCGAAATTTCACTTACCGAAAAGGTTCAAGATACTTAGTTTTCATTTTGTCCTCCTTTTTCCAAGTGGCCTCTTCTACCAATTGGTTTCTCTATAATACTTTAACCAATGGAATCTGTTTATTTCTTAGCTGCTTCACTTCTCGTAACAAAATCTATACAGACTTTTCTTTATAGCTCAAATTTGCCTTTAATTCCACTAGTTCATTCTTCAGAATGTGAGAGGGATTAGCAATCTATTTCCTCAGCATAGACACATGAAATACATTATGTATTTGCATGACACCCTTCATTGGTGCTACTTTCAAAAACACCTGATCTCCTATCGCAAACTCCAATGCCCTTCTTCGTCGATCTGCATAACTTTTCTACCATTTTAGGCAGTTTGCATTCTTTGTCGAATCTGTAACATGGTTTCTCTCATCTCTCGAATCATATCTGGGCCTAAAATTTTTTTCTTACCAACTTCATCCTAGTGTATCAGAGACCTACACTTTTTGCCATACAATGCTTCATAGGGAGCCATTTCAATAGTAGTCTGATAGCTGTTGTTGTATGCAAACTCCACCAAAGGTAGGAATTTACTCCAATGACCTTGGAAGTCTAATACACAGGCTCTAAGCATATCCTCCAATGTTTATATTGTTCGTTCAGATTGCCCATCCGTCTGAGGATGATATGTTGTACTGAATGATAATTGTGTTCTTAAATCTTTGTGTAAACTCCTCCAAAAAGCAGACAAAAATCTTGAATCTCTATCAAAAACTATAGATAATAGCACTCCATGAAGTCTGACAATCTCCTAAACGTATAATTGGACATAGCGATCTACGGAATAGGTAGAACATATGGGAAGGAAATGAGCAGACTTGGTCAATCTGTCAACGATAACCCAAATAGCATCGTGACCCTTAGTAGTCTTTAGCAAACTAGTTACGAAATCCATGGTGATCATTTTCCATTTCCATTCTAGAATAAGTAGAGGTTGCAAAGCTTCTGTGGGTCTTTGATATTCGGCCTTTATCTGCTGACATGTTAGATATTGCTCCACATGCTGAGTGATGTCCTTTTTCATACCCAGCCACCAATAATGTATTTTCAAGTCTTTATACATCTTGGAAGCCCCAGGATGTACTGAATAAGGGGTTGAATATGCCTCTTTTAAAATGTCTTCCCGAATGTTATCAATATTTGGCACACAAAACTGCCCTCTAAATTGTAAAATATCATTCTGAGTCATCTTAAATTCAGGAGACTTCCTCTACAGCAACATATTTTCTCATATTGATGAGATATTCATCATCTCGCTGTCCCCATTTGATTCTATCAATTAGCGTAGGTTGAAGCATTAGGGTTGCCAACTCTGCCTCTATTACTTTTGTCTGTAAAATCTCTATATTCATTTTCTGCAACTCATTCAGTTCCAGTTTCTAAATTAAAGTCATAGCTATTGTACTTTGTGTGGATTTTCGGCTCAATGTATCAGCTACAACGTTGGCTTTATCGGGGTGGTAATTGATCACACAATCATAATCTTTTACCAGTTCCAACCATCTCCACTGCCGCATATGCAACTCTTTCTATGTGAATAAGTATTTAAGGCTCTTGTGATCAGTATAGATCTCACACCGTTCATCATATAAATAGTGCCTCCATATTTTAAGCATAAATACTACAGCAGCAAGTTCAAGTCGTGCATGGGGTAATTCTTTTCATACTATTTAAGTTGTCTGGATGCATACGCAATTACTTTGTCATTCTGCATCAGTACACATCCTAATCCATTCTTCAACGTGTCATTATAAATTATGAATCCTCTAATACCTGATGGAATTAAGAGAATAGGTGCTGAAGTCAATCTCTTTTTCAGCTCCTGAAAACTTCACTCACATATATCCGTCCATCTAAACGTCACCCCTTTTCTGGTTAATTGTGTCAATGGCATAGCAATCTTGGAGAACCCCTCCACAAATCTTCGATAATATCCAGCTAAACCCAGAAAACTGCGCACCTCCAAAGGATTAGTAGGCTGCATGCAGTTGTTGATAGCTTCAACTTTACTTGGATCTACTGATATTTTCGCTTCTGATATAACATGTCCTAAGAATACCACACGATCTAACCAAAACTCGCATTTTTTGAATTTGGCGTATAACTGCTTCTCTTTCAGGACCTCTAGTACTTGTGTTAAATGTGCGGCATACTTTTCTTTAGTTCTGGAGTAAACTAGAATGTCATCGATGAACACAATAACAAATTTATCTAGAAACTCCTTATACACTCTATTCATCAGATCCATGAATGCTGCTGGAGCCTTAGTCAATCCGAACGGCATCACCAAAAATTTATAGTGCTCATATCTTGTACTAAATGCCGTCTTGGGGGATATCCTTTTCCTTTATTTTCAGTTGATGGTACCCGGAGCATAAGTCAATCTTTGAAAATATTGCGGCACCCTAAAGCTGGTTAAATAAATCATCGATTTTGGTAACGGATATTTATTCTTAATTGTGATCCTATTCAACTCTTGATAATCGATGCACAGTCTCATGGTGCCATCTTTCTTATGTACAAATAAAATCGATGCTCCCCAAGGTAAAAAGCTCGATCTGATGAATTCCTTATCCAATAAGTCCTGCAATTGTACTTTTAATTCTTTCAACTCCAAAGGAGCTATTCTGTAGGGAGTTTTAGAAATTCGAGACGTTCTACAAACTCTATTTCATAATCTGGTGGTAGTCTTGAGAGATCATCTGAGAATACTTCTATATATTCCCGCACCACTGGTATTTCACTCAAAATTGGTGGGTGTTGTTCTCAATGTTCATGACATTCACCGAGTACCCTTCGCAATCATCATCGAGTAATTGTTGTACCTTCACTACTGAAATCATAGGGAATTTGAAATTCCTCACAATGCTAGCAAATGTGAAAGACTCTTTCCTGAAAAATTGAAATTTTACTGTCTTTTTCTTATAGTCGATAGTAGCCCTATACTTGGACAACCAATCCATGCCCAAAATAACATTGTAATCATTCATATCCAGTATAATCAAATCAGCATGTAATTCTCTACCTTCAACAAGTATAGCACAAGCTCTCAAAATTCGATCAATTTATCTAGCATCTCTAGAGGGGACTGTTACAATATAACTGATTTCTGCTACATCTAGTATTCTACCCAGCCTCTTCACGTACTTAGTGGATGCAAATGAATGCGTGGCTTCAGAATTGAATAACACAAGTGTTGGAACACTAGAAATATAAAGTTTACCTATCACCACCGATGGATTTGCCTCTGCATCCACCCTGGTCATGGTGAACACCTTGGCTGGTACATTCTTTTTGGCCGGTCTAATTTTGTTTACCTGGGTAAAATTTAGCAATATATCCCGGCACTCCGCATTGAAAGCACATTCTGGTATCTATATAGCAGCCTCTAGTATGTCGATTACCATATTTTTGACACAGCTTTTGGCAACGGTGCTTTTCCTTGTTCGACCCATAGCCTTTTACTTTGACCTTCTTATTATTAGCCTTATTTTCCTTGAAATTTAAATCCCGACGTCTGTATTTGGATCAGCTACTACATTTAGACTGGCCTCTTTTGCCCCACAGTCTATCTCTGTCCCTGCTGTCTGAATTGCTGTCGAACCTCTTGTGCACAAGTGATTCTCAATTCAGCCTGTTCTGCCACTAATGCCCTTTCAGCCACCTATGAAAATATCACCCCTTGAATACCCACCATATTCACATCCCAGTATAACTCTGGCCTCAAACCCTTCAGAAATCTTTCTATTTTCAGTGCTTCAATACTGACCATGTGCGTAGCAAACCTAGACAGTTGTTTAAATTTATGAATATATTTCCCAATAGTCATTGCTCCTTGTCGCAGTTGTATAAACTCATTCATCTTCATCATGCGAACTGGGGCCGTGAAATATTTATTTTGGAATAACTCCTTGAATCTATCCCAGCTCATGGTAGTAATGTCCTCTATGTTGCTGATCATGTCCCACCAATGGCCTATACTACCACAAAGCATGAAAGTGGCACACATTACCCTCTCCTCTACTGGCACCCTGCTGTACTGGAACATGTTTTCCAGGGTCCTCAACCAGTCTTTTGCAGCGGTAAGATCAATAGCATCCTCAAATGTTGGGGGATCCAGCCTCCTAAATCGTTCTCCCACTAGTCCGCCGGCTGTTGGTTTACCTCCATGCGCGGTTGCTCACCATTATCCCTCTACTGAATCAATTATCGAATCTATTCGGACTGTCGTTCAATCAACTTTGTTAACTGGTTAATCATGGTATCTCGACCATTAACCGAAATGGGTGTCTCACTCTTCTGTGCTCTAGCACCACCACTGCTCTCACCACGAGTTCTCACCATTTTGCAGTGCTGTTTTAAACAAGTTTGACAACATATGGCCAATATAATTCATGGAATATGTAATGCAATATATGATAATGTAAAACTTACTAGCATGGCTACGCTCCGCAAGTTCTAAGATCATGTACATGGACAGTCTACAGGATCAAGACCTGGGCTCTGATACCACTCTATAACACCCACTACTCAACAACTAGATATATATTGTATAATTTGACATGATAGAACCTGTGTGCATACGATTTTTTTTGTAGCACTTTAAGAAAAGATAAATCACTTCTTACATGCATAATCCTTTTTAAAATACTTTCTCAAATATGTAATGTATATAGCAAGATCAGTATTTATATAAAAACACAACACCTACAACGGCCACAATATTTACATACTTATTTACAGTAAAGTTTTAAAAGCGAAATATATTACCGATCAAAAAAATATAATACAACAGACTTAAAATATAACAAGCCAACAAAATAGCCTAACAGGTCGTCATCCATGTACACACTCCCTCAGATACCTACAGGACCTCCAACAGCCACCCAGCTAGTAAAAGATGCTTCAAACGTCGTCGTACTCACCTATAATGTATAAACTATATGAGTTAATACTCAGCAAGTAAAGATTATGCATGTCAAATAATAATCCACAATATCAAGTCATGCATCTCAAAATGCTATGCCCACAATGTAATTTTATACATCAAAATATTTCTCTCAAAATCATTTCATTCTTGGGCCCCTGACCAAAGCTATTATCCCATGCACTTGAAAAGATCTCTGTACACTGCCATAATCCAATGGCCAATAATCATATAAACATGCAAATCCATGCATACTAATATGCATGCAAATCCATGCATAAAATCATGCAAATCCATGCATGCTTCGGTGTACTAGTAGTGGTCAGTAAAATATTTTCTTTTCTCAGAATCATGCCGTGCAATGTAAGATGTATCACAATGCTCGTATATGATGCATGCACGTGCTAATGCCCATGTATGTATGCTCAATAGACATGAATGATAGTAATGTGTGTCCTCTGCTTTGCACATATGATCTATGATATTACATATAAATCACACATTTACTATATCTATCCATTGTAGTTGCAAATGAATATTTACCTTTCACTTGGTTGGTGGCTTAGTCTAGATTTGCTTATTGTTCCCCTCCAATCTTAGATGTAAAATAGCCTGTAATATTACCAACATCAAGCACCATTCCCAATTTGACAAGTTGAAAGCATAAAATATCATATTAAGACCTTAAACACCAAGTTATCTAGGTTTTACAAACTAGAACCCAATCTAGTCCCTCCAATTCCTTAATTTCTCATCTTAGATACATGTAAACATCATATAATTGAAGTATTATAACTCTAATATCATGTACCTAATTGTTAACATTCAATAGCAACATGTCTAGGTTGAAATATGCTAAGTTATTAAATGGGACAGATTCATATTTTCATATTTACTTGCTGTCCAATTTAGTTGCATGATAATTTTGACATCCCTAAATATATCCAATCACTCCCAAATTTTCACCACACTTAAATAACATGTATATAAATGTGACCATATCATATAATTGCTAAAACTCATGGATATAGATTCCAAGTTCAGCTCTCTTCACAACATACTAAAACAGATTGTTTTTCTACCGTGACAGTCTTGCATACTTCATGACATTAATAGTTTTGGCACCCTTACGTATATTCAATCTCTCTCAAATTTTTACCACACTTATATAACATATACAAAGAGACCACCAGGTTATATTCTTTCCAAAACTAATGGATTTAGCTCCCCTAATTCAGTCTCATTCACAGCACACCAAAACAGATTTTGCTACTTTGGCAGTTTGAGTGTTTCTCCAATATCATTCTCTATTTCAATTCCAATACTCATAACTCTTAACCGATAAAAATTTATTCCAATACTCTTAACTCATATATAAAAATGTACATGATGATAATTACAGATTTTATTCAACATACCATACACTTTTGAAGCCTAAAACACAAGAATACAAAAAGGTGATAGTTTCTAGCACAAGTGTCTTCTATCAAATATTTCCAACCACAAACCCTTTCTTTATGCATCAAAGCCTATCTAATAACATCCTAACACATTTATAAATAATATTAAAAGCTTAATAAGCCAATAAACCTCAAAATAAATCTGAAAGTCATGCCAAACCCGTAGGTTAAGCTTACCTTGCACAGTTTTCTACTTGAACTTGGTTATTTCTCCTTCCCTTTGCTTGTTTTGCCTCCTTTTTCGGTTGGAATCACTTAGGACCTATTTAGAGATCTTTTTCCATGTATTTAGAAGCTGAAATAGTTCAGAAAAAGGTTCAAGTCGTGGTTGTTAGCTTAAGAGTGAAGAATAGGTTGAGGTGCTAGCTTGATAAGTCTAAGCATGAGGTGTCATGTAATGGTATAATCTAATTTTCTCCCTTATCTTACAACCCTAATCTTGTGTGTCTCACATATTCTTATTTGGTTGCAACCTATCTTCATCACCATTCATTCCTGTAGCTAATTTCTATGTCCATTCATTAGGTTCTTTATCCGAAAAATTATCGGTTCTTGCCCGATTGATAAGTTTGTGCACTGATAGAGTTAAGAACCTACGAACCTAGTTATATAACATTTAAATTATAGTATTTTATGTCTAGTTGTCCCA